>VSMD01110818.1:0-35120 GCA_008750895.1 Mirza zaza | reverse complement strand
TTGTTTCTCTGTTCTATTTCTGTGACTGATTTATTTAATTGGAGGGTGTTATCTTCAATCTCTGAGATTCTTTCTTCTGTTTGGTCTACCCTGTTCTTGAGACTTTCCACTGTATTTTGTAGTTCTCTGAATTGATTCTTCATTTCCAGGAGTTCGGTTAAACTTTTCTTCATTGTGTCTATTTCTTTAGTGAACTTTTTTTCTAGATCCTGGAGGCTTTTTGTGGTTTCTTTGTGTTGGTTATTGAGTTGTTCTTGCAGGTCGGTGAGTGTTCTTATGATCCACATACGAAATTCCTCTTCTGTCATTTTGGTTGCCTGATTTTGGTTGGTGTCTGTTTCTAGGGGGCTGGGGCTCCTTTTTGGGGATGTGTTTTCCGATTGGTTCTTCATATTTCCTGAGTTCCTTCGCTGATTTCTTCCCATGTCGATCAGTTGTTGTTTCTTTTATTTAGGTTTTTGTTTGGATATTCACACGCCTTGTTTAGTTTCTGAGCCGGTAGGTGGTGTCTATGGGTGAGATTCGACCACTCCCTGTCAGTAGGTGCCGTGAAAAGGGTGTGCAGGATGCTCTCCCTGTCAGTAGGTGGCGCTTGCTTGGAGGAACAGGCTACGCTGTTATTTTTATGTCCTGTTATCAGCTCTTGTTCCTGTAGAGAGAACTCTAGTGCCTCAGGTGGTGGGTGGGGCCCTGGGACTTCCAGGTGTGTCCTTTTCTCCCCCTCAGTGAGGGCTGGTGTAGGAGAGAGTCTGGGCGGAGCTGGGTTGGGTAAGCCCGCCCTCAGGCACCACCAATGTCGTCAGCAGGGTTCAAAGTTCTATTCTCTGCTTCCAGGCAAAGCTGACAGGGAAGGGCTGGAATGGCCCCGCTCAGTCAGAGAGTCTAAGTGTGGGGTTGGGCTGTCTGAGACCCGCAGTCTGGAGCGGGCCTGGCCTCTTTCCACTGTTCCCAATTCCGCCGCTACTCCTGGGCCTCTGCCAGCAGGACAGACCACACACCACCAGGCCTCACCTGGCTGTGATGCTGGCGGGGAGGTTCCCTGCGCAGGAACGCCACCTGGGCTGGGCGCACGGCCCTCCTAAAGGGTTGCCCTTTAGGATGCTGATCTGCTCCTGAAGGCACACACACCTCAGCAGGATTTTCATGTATATCCCTTCTATGCCCCGGTGAATGCGAGGCCTCAGTGCACAGATGTAGTCTGCAGGTCTGACCTCTGGGTCCCAGAGTTCAAACTATATCCCCACCATGTAGAGCAGTCCCAGTCCCAATTCACCCACAGGGAGCCCACGCTGGGTCTATGTCTCTCAACCTCAGGCTCTGCCCCGTTCTCCTGGGATCACCGTGCCAGCAGCACCTGGGAGGGCTGGCGGGCAGAGAGCTCACAGTCTGAGTTCCCCTTAGTCAGCTGTTATAGGGCCCCAAAAGCGAAGGTCCCGTTCCCTGGAGGTGCCTCCGGCTGGTGGCTATATTGTCTCTCTGTCTCTCTGGGCAGCCGCGGGTAGGGTCGGGGGAGGGGAGGAGGAGGCAATATGGCGTTTGCCGCGCGGCTCGGGTCTGTGCACACGGAGGTGCCCCGAGGGAGTTGGGAGCCTGGTGCCGCATCTGCTACTGGTTTACCGCTCACTGGCGGTGGCCATCGCTGGGCTGGTGTCTGCAGGTCCCTCCGCTTGCTGGGGAGCCCACCAGCAGTCCGGGATGCAGGGGAGGGGAAACGGCAGATCCACCTACCCTTCCCGCTGGTCTCCGGGCTGCTCCGGGGGTCCCAGCTTCCAGTTCTCCTCCGCGACCTCCTCCCGTGGAGTCTCCCGTGGTCTCAGGTACTCCTCCTGCCGACCCTCATCCAATGTAGGCTTGTCTTCTTGCTTCTTTCTTCTAATTTCTGCTAAAATCCGTCTTTTCTGCAGAGACACTCTGTCTGGTGGTGTTTCTCATCCTCCATCTTCTGGGCCCAGATTTTAAATTTTGATTAAGTCCAATTTACTAATTTTTTTCTTTTATGGTCCATGCTTTTTGTGTCCTGTCTTTAGAAATCTTTGCCTAACCCAGGTTTTCTCTGTCTAATTATATTCTCCATCTAACCTAACCCAGGTGTTCTCTATCATATAATATTTTCCATCTAATTATAAATGCTTTAAAAGCATGATTTAGTGGTTGAATAATATTTCTTCTTAAGGCTATACATTATGTGGACACACAGTAATTAATAGTGGAAGAATATGGACCTTGGAATTAGATGGATTTATATGTTTGAATCTTTGCTGTATCACCATTTATGCACCACTAGTTGTTTGACCTTAATCTCTCACTATCTCAGTTTTTTCATATCTTAAATGAGGGAAATATCCACCTTGTGAGGTTGTTTTGCATATTAGATATGTGAAAAACACCTAACATAGTGCTTGGCAAATAGTTGGTGCTCAATAAGACCTATTTGAGTTCTATTTTATACAATATTTAGATTTTTTTCAACTTTTTACTATTATAAATAACGCTGCTATGAACATCTTTGTAAATAACCCTTCTTGGCATATAGGATCCCTTTTTTTAGGGTGAGTTTCTAGAACAGGAATTACTTCATCAAAGGTCAAATGTTGCAAGCTTTTGAAATATATGACAAATTAATTTCTAAATAATTATCACATTTTATATTCTCACTTGGAGAGAATGAAGTCCATATTTCTGTATCCTTGTTAGTATTAGGTCCTTATTAAAATTATTTTGAGGAAAGTACCTTTTTTACACCAAAGGCTGCATCTCCCTGGTTTGAAAATCAATGAATAAACAAAATTATCTTGTTAATTTTATGAACAAAATATTGAATCTTTTGCACTCTGATTAATAGTAAAATGGGAAATATTTTCATATTTTAGTGGCCTTTATATTTCCTCTTCTTTATATTGTCTAATGTCTTTGGTTCAATTTTATACTTGAATCTTAGTTTTTCTCCTAATGAGGTCTCTATATAATAAAGATATTTTACATTTACATTTTCATGTCATTGAGACTACTTTTATGAATTATGTGAAGATCACAAAATACTTTTTAAAATAGCCAGTTATCCCAGAATAATTTATTGACTAATTCTTTCATTCTTCAATTATTTAGGATTCCTCATTTTGCATATTTAATCGAATGTATAGTGGAGTCTATTTCCAAGTTATCTATTCTGTTCCATTGTTTATTCTTATAATTGTCATGCTATTTACCGTAGTTATGTTTGGATATTCACTAAAGCTAGTTCCCCTTCATTGCTCTTCAATTAATATATTTTCTCACTTATTTTTGTAAATTTATTCTTCTAGCTGAACTGCTGCTGGGAGTTGGCCACCCTCCCAGCACAAACAGGTCCCAAGGCAGGATCATTGCAAGGGATGTGGAAATAAGAAATAAAGAGATGATATATTATAGACGGAGAAATGATTGCAAGGGAGACAAAGAGCAGTTCAATAGATGGGGGAGTCAGGGGGTCATCAGCTTGCCGCAGACCGAGACCCTGAATGAAGTCCCGCATCAGTATTTATTGGTACAGCAAATAGTTGTCTTTTGTTAGAGAATTACGTATACAGTTCATTTTTTGAGGTTTCCAGGGGAACCTTACCTAATTCTGTCTACAAGAATAGACGGTTACACAATTTTTCTAAGATAACCATAACTTAAGCTCTAAGTTAGAAACAGACCTAGCTGAGCGCACAAAGGAAAGATAAAGTGTATAAAACGAGAACACTGAGTCTGTGTACTATTCTAATCTACTTCTTCTAAGCACAGAGACATGTAGTCAGGAGTGAAGCAGGAATAGCCTTGCAGTCTAGGATAGTTCCAGCTGCACATTCTCTGCTGAGCAGGCATTTTAATCAGCTTCTCCACCAAGGACCCAAACGGAGCTTCTGCTTTGCAAAAAAGCTCAAGGCGATGACTGGCAGCAAGAAACGCTGCTTTACAAACGTCCTCTGGCAATACCCTCCTCGTTGGAAGCAGCTTCTATTTTGTGAACTAACATGTCCACAGATACCTTCAAGGCAAAGACCTGCAAAACCCCTAAAACTTTTCACGTCTCTTAGCCTATTTCCCAACAAAGTATAAAATAATTTTACCCCAGTGAGAAATAAAAGCACCTACTGCATTAAGCTTATACATTTAAAATTGGCATCTTTACAATATGTAGTATTCCTGTGCAAGGTCATAACATGCTATGACCTTGAATTTATTCAGTTTTCTTCTTGTTTTCAATTTTCTTCAGTTTTCAGTCCCTTTATTTATTCAGTTTTCTTCTTGTTTAAAGAATTACTTATCTTGAAAACATATATGAATCTCCCACCAAGACCATGCTTTTCTTATTATTGAATCAGATATTCCATTATATGAAGAGTTATTTTCTACTGAGTCCAATGTAGTCAACTTGCCACCAACTTGGTCTTGTCAAGGAAATCCAAAACCAATTAAAACCTTATTTTGGCAAATGATACATTAAATAACATCAAAAAAAATCTAGATTCTATGAAAAAATATCTGAAACTCATGTATGTTAAAGGTGTGATTATCTATTATTAAATTAAAGACTAAAAGACAAAGAACACATGATGATGCTTCAAGACTCCAAATATCATTGCCAACTCATCCCTATATTTAATGGTCCTAGGATACCTCTGGGTGTGCCTGCGTCCCCAGTGCACAGACACCGCAGTAAGTGACCATTGATCCCTTTGAGGAAGGCCTGAGAGAATCATTATAGAATACACTTGAGATGGTGATCTGACTACCTCCTTAGTCAAAAAGTACCAGGTCTGAAAAATGACTAATGTTCAAGAACAAGGCAAGAGATCATGACTTCCTATTGGGTAACCATCCTAATTTCATCAAATGCAGTTTATTAACTAATATACACCTAGCACTGAGCACAGGGACTAACACATAGTAAGTACTCAAAAATATTTGTCCAATGAATGAATGATGCTTGAGATTTCAGAGATATAATAGTTTAGGGTGGCATATATAATCTCAATCAATCAGTGATTACTGAAATGTTTTATCTTTCATTAAGTATCCTACTTGACCTACAGGGAAAACAAAGAGAACTGCTCAAGAGAATAGTCTCTGCAATCAATCAGTGAGGATGTGATACCTGGTCTCCTCTTACCATCTCTAAGCCTCAGTTTCCTCATCTGTAAAGTGGGTATAATATTAACCTGTCTTAGGCTGGGTGTGGTGGCTCATGCCTGTAATTCCAGCACTTTGAGGGCCTGAGGCAGGAGGATCACTTGAGGCCAGGATTTGGAGACCAGGCTGGACAACATAGCAAGACCACTCTCTCTACAAATAAAATTTAAAAAAAAACAATTTTAAAAATTAGCTGGGTATGGTGGCACTTACCTGAAGTCCTAGCTACTCAAGAGGCTGAGGCAAAAGGGTCTCTTAAGCCCAGGAATTCAAGGTTGCAGTGAGTTATGATCGTGTCACTGCACTCTAGAGTGAGACCCTGTTCCCAATCACCCCCTCCAAAATTAACCTGTCTTATAATGCTGCTGTGAGGATTAAATAAGATCATGCATGTAAAGATCTTAGCATGGTGCCTGACACAGTGTTATGAAGTTAAAAAATTTAAATACCATGCTCAGATATGCCATAACTGTTGCTCCTTTGTCTTTCTTTATAAATAATCCAAATATTCTCACTAACCCCACCTCACTTGGTTGGAAGGAGGAGGAAGGTAGGGAAGTAGGATGCCATAAGAGTTAAACTTGCCAAGTAAAGATACCTTAATCTCTGCTGGTTAAAACTGTCTCTTGCTGAGTAAATATTCAATAATCTAATATTTAATTTCACATCAAGGGCATTTTATTTGTCTTTCTTTATCTTTCTCTTACTTTTCAAGGTGTCAGGGTTCCACAGGGAAGCCATGTACCCTCTTGGAAAGAAGAAGGGACCCTTGTATCCATAAGTGGGTCTCTCTGTAGGCTTTGGAATTCTTGTGGGCCTCAGGGCCCTCGCTCAACTTAGTGTTGATGTCCCAGTTATACTTGGCCACTGGGTACCCTGGGGACATTTGTTTCTGGAGTGTGCAGTATGAGGACTATTGGTCTGTCCTTTTGGTTGGGCCAGGGCCCACTGATCCACAAATGCTGACTTGACCCCACCTTTGCATCCCTTGGGGATTCAGCCACTGTCTCCCTCAGACCTGTGCCAGAGGTGACCAGGTCCCCTCCCTCTTCCCCTTTCCTCATGGTGACCCCATGGCAGGTCCCATTCAATTACCTTCCACTTCCCCAAAAGGCATGTCAGAGGGAGCTTTTGACTCCCTTCCAAGCCATCAAGGGTGGCTTGCTCTGTCTCATGAGGCTATTGTCACACCACGGTAGGCCCACATGCACTGTAGAGTGGTGTTTTCTCCGTTTTGAAGCAAGAGGCCAGGCAAAAGTCCCCTATGCATTTGGTTTATCTCCTCAGTGCAAGCTGTGGCTTTCCTCTTTTCTAATGAACTACATCCCCTTGAGTTTCAACAGAGCAGGGGCTATGTGCAAAGCAAGGGGCTTGGTGGCCAATGTCGTTCCCCATGTTTTCCATGCCTTGCACCAGTAGGCCAGAGCATGGCTTCTCTCAGGGTAGATTTTCCTTTTAGAAAACTTTCCTAATTCCTTAACCTAAAGCTGATTCATCCTCTCCCTTTTCCGGAGGCAATAAATCTTTCCCAGCCTTGAAGTCAGGAATGTTTGCAAGAGAACAGATTACTGAGAAAAAACTATTTGGGGAGGTACTTCTATAGTATTATAACATTTACATCATCCTTTGACTAGTAAATTTGAGCGTCCTCCCATTTCCCCCTTCAATTGTTAGATTAATTATAGGAAATCAAGAATACATATCTTAAATAGCTAAGATAGAATATTTAAATTTTAGATCATAGAACAGTAGAGTTTGATACATATTAGTGATACGATAATGATGGAACTAAGCAAAAACACAGAAAACCAGATTTGGCAGGAATCAGAATGCTTAACACCTCGAAGTACTTTGAGCCAGTTTTCAAAAGACTTTTCTTATTTTAATTCTTTAACCAAAGAAATGGGGCCCAAGTTCCTGGGGGAGACCATAAAAGCTGGATTATGATCATTATAATGGAAATTCTGCTACTAAATAGCCATCTGAGTACACGCATGTTGCTGCTCTGATTTTACAGCTTCCTCTTGTATAAACCCAAGACACTAGACTAGATGACTTCTAAGGAACTATGGATCCTTAGAGGTCATTAACTGTGGATCTATGATAGTTCATGAAGTATTCGATTGGTTCATTGTCCATAAACATGGCAGCAAGCTGTTATTCATGTGTCACATGTTAACCTCTTACTGGAACTGGAACACATCACAGTGCTATTATGCAACCCTCCAGCCCTTCAGAGTTTGGGTAAGTAAAATTGGCCAGAACATAAAGAACCTTTGCGTGATATGTCCAGTCTAAGCACAGGCATAGAAATTACATGGCTGAGATTGGTAAACTTGAAAACTTCCTAAAAACTGAACATATTTTTGCTCCTATTCCTTCTTCCCTTCCTTCCTCCTCCTCCTCTTGCTTCATCACTTACTTCTGCTTGTGAGTCTTCAAATTCTCCTTCAGATGGGATTCTGTCCTAATGCACAAATGTATCTCTCTTCTTTGTCTTGTATTTCTTTTCTTAACCAGTCATCTTGGAATAGAAGTCTGAACCTACTGCCTTCACTCTTCGGTTCAGTGTGATCCAGTAGCTATCTGTACCACTCTACTGAAATTCTTATAAATATTTCCAGTGACTTTTTATCTACCCAAACCTATCTCTTCTTATCTCCTTGTGCTTGATTTCATTGCAGTATTTGCTCCTTGGTGATGTCACTGGTACCATTCCAAGTCAATTTCCAACTATCTAGCAGTTGTCTTCACCTAGATACCCTACAGATATCTCAAACTCTTGGATGTCTACAACCAAATTCATAATCCTCCATACTTCTTCTATTCTCTGGCTCAATTAATGATTAATATCATTAAGCCTCACAATGTGGAAATCAACTTTACCTCTTCTTCAACTCTTCTGTCTCTCTTATTTGACTCTTCCAATTAGCCACCAAATCCTTTTTCTCCATCCACAATCCACTGCCTTAAGTTAGGTTTTAGCATTTCTTAAAAGGACCCACCTGACATTAGTCTCCAGTGCTAACCCTAGTCCAGTCTACCCAAGGGCTGCTGGAGTTATTACCACAAAAAATAAATCTGGTGATGATACCATACTACTCATGAGCTCTCCTTGTTGCTTTCAGGGTAAAATCCAATCTCCTAAACACATTGTACAAGGCCCTTTATAACATCATCACCACCAATCTCCCAGCTTTATCTTCATGTGCTCCAGTCACAGTGGACCGCTTATGTCCCCTAGACAAATCAAGTTCATTTGGACACCATGACCTTGATTTCAGGCACTGAGTGTTCTCTTTGTATATCCTTAATCACGAAACACAATGTCTGACAGATTGTACAACCTCAATAAATATTTGTTGCATGAATTAACCAAGGATCCTGGATGGTGTTTCCTAAATAAAATCAGCTGGGCATGATGGCTCACATCTGTAATCCCAGCACTTTGGGAGGCTGAGGTGAGAGGATCACTTGAGGCCAGGAGTTTAAGATTGGCCTGGGCAACATGGCAAGACCCTAGCTCTTAAAAAAAAAAAACATTAATTATTAAGCAAAAGAAGTATGAAAGAAATCCCTCTGTCAAAAAATTGGTTTTTCTTTTTTGAGGAGGGAGGCAAACAGTTGCTTGCTAATCTAATGTTTCTGCCATTACCCTACCCATTTTCAAATCTTGTCCAATTCATGTCAGACTATCAAAAGAAGAACAGCTGACAAATTTTTTTTTTCTTCTTTCTCTGTGTGGAACAATAAATCAGTGAGATCTTTGCAAATGGGAGCTTCATACCTCAGTTTTTCCATTGATAATGACGACTAAAGCATGAACTGTACCTGAAACCCTATGTAGGATTTGAAGTAAACAGAGATTTAAAATTAGATAAACTGAGAAAGTCAGATCATATGAGTTCCTATATTTGTGAGTTAATTTAGAAACTATTCATAAAGGGAAGGGAGAAAAAAAAAACCTGACCTCTTAAAACTTACAAGAAATTCTCACTTTCCGTCATAATGGAAACTCCCAAATTTCTCAAATGTGTTCTTTTTTCTTCATCTCTGATAGCGTAAAAGCATCTGCCAGAAAATATTATGAAACTGAAGAAGTATCTGATGCCATTGCCCAAGCCTGTAATAACTTGTAACGATCAAGCCATCCTCACAACAGTCAGCTGTCATTTCCACACAGGGCTCTGGTGCTCTCTCCCCTAGAGCAACCGAAACTTCTAAACCTTTGCTGCTCCTTTCTGACTTCTGTACTCAATGACACGGCCTCATTTGAGAAGGCACTGTGCTGCTGGTATGTATGAATGTATAAGACCAGATCCTCTAGGTAACAGTATTAAACTAGTATCGAGCATTCATCTGTACATATTTTTTTTAATAAACATTTATTAACCACTTATTTTGTGCTAGTGCTTGGCATTGGAGATATAAATATGTAAGATTCAGTACCTGCTCGCAAAGAGGTTAGAGTCCAGTGGTAGGCTCACAAGTTAGAAATGTGAAACATATAATCAAAGGAGCCCCAAGATGCAGAGAAGTGGTACAGAGGCCAAACGTTGGGGGTGTCAGGGAAGATTTCTTGAGGAAGGCCATTGCCGAGGAGAATACATTCAGCAAGTGTTTATTAAGCACCATGTCAAGCTCTGCTCCAAGCCTGGGAACACAGCAGTGAACAGAGCAGAAAGATATTCCTGCCGTTGTAGAGCTTACATTCTAGGAGAATAACCTGAAGAAAGAGCAGGAGTTTGCTAGATGAGCAACCTAAAAAGAAACGAAAACATGTCTATCTTTGGAAGTCAGTTATATGCAAGTAAGTGTAGCTTTGGTACCAGAAAAATCACTGTGTGATCTCTGTCTTATCCAAAACATATTGAGAACACACTGAAATTTCCTGTCTTTGTGTATAGAGGGGTGACTTCCTTGTACACCTGGGAACAGGGACCAGAATCCATTCACAGCTCAGGGGCCCTTGTCAGGAAAAAGACCCACACAAGACCCACACAGGCATTCGCATGCACACAGAAACACACACGTGCGTGCACATGCACGAAAGGGATGAGTCATTCACAGTTCACTTGCTGACCACTGACACTGCACTGCCTGATCCCAATCTTGACATCTCCATTGTGACAGATGCCCATTGCAAGAGGCAGAAATACAGGGAAGAGATTCTACTTTCAAGAGCATATTTTAAAATTTTTCCTGATCACGAAAGAGGGAGTAGAACTTGTAATATATATGGTGGTACACACTAGTACGCGTGCCCTCTTTTTCACAGCAATGGTTACGCACATTCACTCAAATAAATTTACTTAACTGTTTCGAAGGACCCTTGGAAGGAGAAGGATGGTAACATATACTTGGGTGGAATGATCCCTGTGACCCTGTCATTGAAAAATATACTATTTCGATTTTTTAAAAGATATAAAGGCATGGATGCTAATGATATTTTCTTTCTTCTTTCCTTTTTTTCTTTCTTTTTATTATTTCTTTGTTGAACACATATTATATAACCAGTGTAAATAAATTAGGCCTACAGATATTTTTATAATTGAAAATAAAAGGAGGAGAACTCTATAGTTCCAGATAACTACTGCTAATATTTTGGTATATTCTCTTACAGATTCATTCCCCATGTTTATTTCTTATAAATTAATAAAACACATGCATTTCCTTTTACAAAAATAAGAGTAATACCATACATACTTCTTTTTTTTTTTTTTTGAGATAGAGTCTCTCTCTGTTGCCCAGGCTTGAGTGCCATGGCATCAGCCTGGCTCACAGCAACCTCAAACTCCTCAGTTCAAGCGATCCTCCTGCCTTAGTCTCCTGAGTAGCTAGGACTACAGGCACATACTACCGCACCTGGCTAATTTTTTCTATTTTTAGTTGCCTGGCTAATTTTTATATATATATATATATATATATATATATATATATATATATATATATTGTTTTTTTTAGTAGACCTAAATGAATGTTTCTTAATGACTAGGCGGTGGGGTTTGTATGGAGTGTTTTGCCTCACAAAGTCATTCAGGGAGCTAGCTGAACAGTCTATCCATAACATGTGGCTTCCAAGGTCACCCTGGCATTGGCATTTAGCCAGCGGATGAGGGAACAGAGAAGCTGAAGAAGGTGTGCTGAGAAGTGCTGGGAAATGACTCAAATTTTCCATGGGAAAGAACTTGTCCTGTAATTCTGCCCTGATGCAAGGAGGCCTGGAAAAATGAAATCCCTGCCTGAGAAGCCCCTTCCCAGTAAGAACGACACAATTGAAAAGGAGCATCGATCTTTTATTCTAGGTGAACATCTCATCATTTCTGCCATAATATGTTTTCTGCTTTTACAATATAATTTAGAAAAGTAATATGGTTGTCATAAGGTGACAAATTATTATAAACTACACTTTTGTGTCCCCCTCAAAGTCATAAATTGAAACCCCAGTCCCCAAGGGAATGGTAATAGGAGGTGGAACCTCTGGGGAGTCATTATGTCCTGAGGGTGGAGCCCTCATGAAGGGATTAGTGCCCTTATTAGAAGACGCCATGTGGGCTGGCCTCCTCTTTCTCTCTGCTCTCCACACTGAGAAGACTCCACAAATCAGGAAGCTGGTGCTCACCAGACGTGGGATCTGCAGGCACCTCAGTCTTGGACTTCCCATCATCTACAACTGTGAGAAACAGATGCTCGTGGCAGGGCGCAGTGGCTCACGCCTGTAATCCTAGCACTCTGGGAGGCTGAGGCGGGAGGATCGCTCAAGGTCAGGAGTTCAAAGCCAGCCAGAGCAAGAGCAAGACTCCGTCTCTACTATAAACAGAAAGAAATTAATTGGCCAACTAAAATACATATATACAAAAAATTAGCCGGGCATGGTGGTGCATGCCTATAGTCCCAGCTACTCGGGAGACTGAGGCAGAAGGATTGCTTGAGGCCAGGAGTTTGAGGTTGCCGTGAGCTAGGCTGACGCCACAGCACTCACTCTAGCCTGGGCAACAGAGTGAGACTCTGTCTCAAAAAAAAAAAAAAAGAAAAGAAATAGAAGCTCGTTATTTGAGGCCCCTGGTCTGTGGTCATTTGTTATAGCAGCCCAAACCAACTAAGACACAAATGAAGTGTGAGATTTTACTATAAGAACTCAACATTGAGTTTGCAGTGAAAATAAATCACCACAACTTTGAACAATAAACTTTTAATTGTGGGTACAATTTTAGATTTATAGAAAAGTTGCAAAGATGGCACAGTGTTCCCATATACCCTTCATCGGCTTGCCCTAACATTAACGTCTTATTAATACATGACTATGGTGCTACATTACCACTAAGTGACAGACTTTATTCAAATTTGACCAGTTTTTTTATTGATGTCCTTTTTCTGTTCCAGGATCCAATCTGGGGTACCATATTGCATTAAGTCATCACATCTCTTTAGTCCCCTCCAGCCTGTGACAGTTTCTCAGTCTTTCCTTGTTTCTCCTGACCTTGGTACCTTCAAGGTACTAATCAGGTATTTTATAAACTGGCCCTCAATTTTGTTTTTTCTGATGTTTTCTCATGATTGGACTGGGATTATGGGAATTTGGGAAAATACCAGAGGCGAAGTAACCTCTCATCACATCATATTATGACATCTCATTTTATCATATGATTTACTACTAGTGATGTTAATTTTGATCAGCTGGTTAAGGTGGTGGCTGCCAGATTTTTCCTCCATGAAGATACGTTTTTTCCCTTTCCTTACTCTAATCTTCCAGGTCACTAAGTCCAGTTCACATTCAAGGAGAGGGGATATACTGCAACTTTTACAATGAAGAAATAATCGAGGTTTTCACTGCATGTGAATAAAAATATACAGAAGAAGTAAAGACATGATGAGAAAAGTGGAATTACCAGTGCTAATTTTTATACTGTTTTTTCAGATATAAAAACTTGAGTAATCAGCTGGCCACAGTGGCTCATGCCTGTAATCCCAGCACTTTGGAAGGCCAAGGAGAAAGGACTGCTTGAGGCCAGGAGTTCAAGATCAGCCTGAGCCACATAGTGAAACCCCATCTGTACAAAAAATTAGAAAAATAGCTAAGTGTGGTGGCGCATGCCTGTGGTCCCAGCTACTTGGGAGGCTGAGGCAGGAGGATGGCTTGAGCCCAGGAGTTTGAGGTTGCAGTGAGCTAGGATGACACCAATGCACTCTAGCCTGGGAAACAGAGTGAGATATTGTCTTAGGGGGGAAAAAAAAGCATCAAGGATTTAACCAAGTAATGAGGATTTCCTAGTCCAAGATCTGGAAAGAGAATAGAGATCCAGAGGAGTGAGCCCTGTGATGGGGCTATTTTTGCCTAGGGACATCTGCTAAGCAGGAGAGACCATTGAATAGGGCTTTCAGCCACCTCACAGGTGACAGACTAGAGGAATAAGCCTTGGAGGCCAGGGAGTTGGGGCTAAAGTAAAGATGAGCAGGAAATCACCAGTCAATGAACATACTACAAGTCTGGCTTCAAGGCATCTGGGTGGCATAGAAAATTCCAAACTCTAAAATGGGGTTGAGGTGATGCTGAATAGCAAAGTGTAAATGATTTCCTTTTTTTTTTTTTTTTTTTGAGAGGAGATATTGCTTTATCGCCCAGGCAAGTCTAGAACTCCTGGGCGCAAGGGCAGCCTCCTGCTGGGACTATAGGCCCACACCACCTTGCCTGGCTTTTAAAATTATTTCTAAAAATAATTTTTCAAATACAACGTCTAGTATTCAGTCAAAGATTACTTGATGTGATACCTCAAAGTGGGAACTCCAGGGATGAAAAAAAACCACAATTTAAGAAGAATTAAAGGACTTGAGTTTGAACTTGTAAACTTTTCATGACCTGGTAGAAGGAATAGGCAGGCCTCTTAAAGCAAATTTAGGTTATTCAAAGTTAGATTTACAAAAGGGAAAAATTATGGGGTAGTTTAAAGAGGATTTACAATAATATTTCAAAATGGTATTGTTAAGAAAAATGAATTTATACCCAGTTTTCTAGGAATATGGCCCCCCATACAACTGGGTACCTGGGATTTAGAGACATCATAAAGGCAATGAGATAAATAAATTAATACAGGAAGTTGTGGTTGTGGTTACATGTAAGAGAAAACTCCCCAAATAACAGTGGCTTAAGCAAGGTGGAAATTTATTTCCTTTTCACATAAAAGAAGTTCAGAGCTATGGAATCTAGGCTGCCCTAGAAGCTCCATGTCTTAGGACATGGGACAATAGCATCCACCTTTTTGCTCCACTATTCTCATTTATAGCTTTCTCCTTAACGTTGGTGACTTCATACTTCAATATGGCTGCTGGAGTCCAGCCATCTCATCATGTTGCAAGTTGTCTTGCCTGAAGCAGCCTTCTTATAAATATCACATAACACTTCTTACTATATACCACAGGCCAAAACCAAGTCACACAGCTACCTCTAGACGCAAGGGAAGCTAAGAAGTCAAATCCTTTTGGAGGGGGGAAGAATGTATCCACTCAAACTCAGAGTTCTATTAATAAGGATAAAGAGGAAATGGATGCTGCACAGGGTAATTAGTGATCTCTGTCCCAGCAATGAAATAAGAGTTCAATAGCTTGAAAAGGAAGTATGAGTTAAAACCTCAAGTTAGTATATTATAGCTACTGTGTTAGAAAACATTAAAAATACAGAAATGAAGATGATGAAACAAACACTCATGTCCTTGGAGGTAATGGAATCAATACAGTACCTTCGACTAATTTAGGATGTTTACAGAGATTTTACAATGTCCACATTGCCCTTTGGCAGAGCAATCTTTCTCATGGGAAAAGAAATGAAATGCAGAAAAAGCTGAAATGCTTGTTAAGTGTTATTTAAAATAGAGAAATATCTGGAAAAACATAAATGTTCAGCATTGGGGGCAATAACGTAAATTATAGTTCATTAATTTAATGAACTAATATGGAGTCACTAAAAGCAATAGCTCAAAGACTACAACTTGGAATAGATACTTGATATATAAAAAAACAATCAAGATACAGGTTGGAACTACAATTTGATTCTGATTATTCCTTTGAATAAGAACCAAGAAGAAATAAGACACTGAGAAAGTTGCTTGTTGGCAGGGACTTGTGGCTACTTATCAATTGTTTATGTTGTTATATAATATTGTATAATTTCTTCAAATTGCATAAATATGGGCTGAGTGCATTGGCTCATGCCTGTAATCCCAGCACTTTGGGAGGCCAAGGCTGGAGGGTTGCTTGAGGCCAGGAGTTCAAGACTAGTCTGAGTAACATACCAAGACCTCATCTCTACAAAAAAATTAAAAAGTAGCTGTGCATAGTGGCATGTGCCTATAGTCCTGGCTACTTCTCCTCACTCTGGAGGCTGAGGTGGGAGGATCGCTTGACTCCAGGAGTTAGAGGTTATAGTGAGCTATGATCGCACCACTGCACTCTAGCTTGGGTAATAGAGTGTGACATTTTCTCAAAAAACAAACAAACAAAAAAAAGACAACAAGGAAGTTTGCTACATCAATTAAATCTTCCTTTCATGAAAGATTTCTTTGTAGGAAGTGATGCTGTTTGATAGCATTTTCTCTACAGTAGAGCTTCTTCCAAAATTGGAGTCAATCCTCTCAAATCCTGCCACTGCTTTTTCAACTAAGTTTATGTAATATTCTAAATCCTTTATTGTCATTTCAACGATGTTCAAAGCGTCTTCACCAGGAGTAGATTCCACCTCAAGAAACTACTTTCTTTGCTAATCCATAAGAAGTAACTCCTCTTGTGAGATTGCAACAATTCAGTCACATCTTTGGGCTCCACTTCTAATTCTAGTTCTCTATTTTCACCACATCTGCAGCAACTTCCTGCACTTAGCTCTTGAACCTCTCAAAGTCCTCCACGAGGGTTAGAATCAACTTCTTCCAAACTACTGTTACTGTTAATATTTTGATCTTCTCCCATGCATGTTCTTAATGGCATCCAGAATGGTGAATCCTTTTCAGAAGGTTTTCAATTTTCCCAGATCCATCAGAGGAATCACCGTTATGGCAGCTATAGCCTTATGAAATGTATTTCTTAAATAATAAGATGTGAAAGTTGAAATGCCTCCATGATCCATGGGCTGCAGAATGGATGTTGTGTTAGCAGGCATGAAAACAACATTAATCTTCTCATACATCTCCATCAGGGCTCTTGGGTGGTAGGTGCATTGTCATTGAGCAGTGATATTTTAAAAGGACTCTTCTCTTCTGAGCAGTAGGTCTCCACTATGGGCTTCAAATATTCATTAAAGCATGCTATAAACAGATTGCTGTCATCCAGGTTTTGTTGTTCCATTTATAGAGCACAAGCAAAGACGATTTAGCATAATTCCTAAGGGCCCTAGACTTTTCAGAATAGTAAATGAGTATTGGCTTCCACTTAAAGTCACTAGCTGCATTATCCCCTAACAAGAGAGTCTGTTCTTTGAAGCCAGGCATTGACTTCTCTCTAGCTATGAAAGTCCTAGATGTCATCTTCTTCCGATAGAAGGCTATTTCACCTATTAATACACTGAAAATCTGTTGCTTAGTGTAGCCACTTTCATCAATTATTTTAGCTAGATCTTCTGGATAACTTCCACATCAGCACTTGCTGCTTCACCTTGCTTGTACTTTTGTTATGGAAACAGCTTCTTTCCTTAAATCTTATGCATCAACCTCTTCTAGCTTCCACTATTACTTCTGCAGATTCTTCACCTCTATTAGCCTTCAAAGAATTGAGGAGAGTTAGGGCCTTGTTAGGCTTTGGACTAAGGGAATGTTTTGGCTGTTGGATCTTTTATCCAGACCATAAACTTTCTCCATATCAGCAATAAGGCTGTTTCACTTTCCTATCATTTGTGTGTTCACTTCGAGAACTTTTCCTTTGAATTGACAACTTGGCTGTTTGGCACAAGAGGCCTAGTTTTAGGCCTACCTTTCTGTCTTTAGGCTTTCGACATACCTTCCTCATTAAGCTTAATCATTTCTAGCTTTTGATTTAAAGTGAGAGATTGGCAACTCTTCCTTTCACTTGAACACTTAGAGGCCATTGTAGGGTTATTAATTGGCCTAATTTCAATATTGTTCTGACACAGGGAATAAGGAGGCCTGAGCAGAGGGAGAGAGATGGGGGACTGACCGGGCAGTTGGTGGAGCAGTTAAGACACACAACATTTATAGGTGAAGTTTGATGTCTTATATGGACGTGGTTCGTGGCACCCCAAAACAATTACTATAGTAACATCAAAGATCACTTCTCGCAGACCACCATAGCATATAGTGATAATGAAAAAGTCTGAAATACTGCAAGAATTACCAAAATGTGACACACAGACATGAAGTGAGCACGTGCTGTTGTAAAAATGACACCAATAGACTTACTCAATGTAGGGTTGCCATAAACCTTCGATTTGTAAAAAATACAATGAAATGAAATGCAATAAATCAAACTGCAATAAAATGAGGTATGCCTGTACCTATTTTAAGTATTCATGTATACATACTTATCTTAAGCAACAAATTATCTGTTGGCTCTACAGTCAGATAAGTCATGTAATTATACTTGTAAAAGGGATTCGCCTGTAGTCCTAGCAGCTTGGAAGACTGAGGTGGGAGGATCCCTTGAAGCCAGGAGTTCAAGACCAACCTGGGCAACGTAGTGAGATCCCGTCTCTTAAGAAAAAGTGATTAGCCAATTGAATTGCTTAAGGGAATTACATAAACAGCAGAAGCACAAGACAATCAGGTAATGTCATAATTCCTCTACTTAAGGGAGAGTTTGTTTTTTTTTAATCTGACAAGTCAGTAGTAGAGTAGGAAAGGGGAAAAGGGAAATCATGGGGATAGGGAAGGAAGATGAGAGAATACAGTGGTTTTCAGGACGCAGAAATTTCAGCAGAGATTACAGTGGAACACCATGGATGCCAGCTTTTGTGATTTTTAAAAAGCCTTGGTTTTAGGCTTTTGCTTTATTCAGTATGGTGGGTCTTCACCCACAGACACAAGGATCTCTTGAAATACTAGTCTGCCCATGTTCCTACTCTGCCCTCACTACCAGAGTAATCCAAGACTCATAGCAGACTTGGCCCTCTTTCCATTCTTTGCCTCACACTTATTTAAAATGCTTTTCTAGCTCCAGAGAAACAAGCGCTGTCAGTCTATGCATTTTTCTCCTGTTGTTTTGTGGGCCTGGAATGCTAGTCTCACTTTTCTTTGCCTGGTTGGTAATTATTTTCCTTTTGAAAACTCTGATGTCATCTGTCAGAAAACCTCCCCCGTCCTTCATCAGAGTCCTGGGCCCTGTGCATAACTCTATTTCACTTTTTTATCCTCTCCTTTCTATTGGATATTCCGCGTAATTTTATGTTATTTTGATCTATCAGTCTCCTAGTCCTGACGGTACTATTTCATCTTTGCAGCCTATACTCCAGCAGGTGTGGCACCCAAGAAAGGTTAATGAGGCTGGAAGGAACCCACGTTTGGCCACCATGACCCAACGACCTCAGCCTGCTACGTGGGGCCCAGAATCCCTACACTACACTTTTCAAAGTCACAGTGTTTGCAAGCGTCCCCAGAACGCAAATCCCTTTTGCAGGGGTTGAAATGTATCAAGTCACCGTTACTCATCTGAGGTCAAGGCTCCAAATGTGGACAACCAGATCCCGAGAGGAGAAGGAGAAATCTGATTTCCAGGAAACAAATACTCCAGGTGCGCTCCTGTGGCAAGCAGCCCGACGGGCCGCCCGGGCTCCGCGGGGGCCAGTCCCACCCGCCGCCTGCTCCCCCTGCTCCCACACGGCCTTGGCTTTCAGGTGGACACCACCCAGGTGGGTGCCACATCTGTGCCCCGTGGCCGGGCGAATGCCCCGAACACTTCTGCCCGGACCCCGCGGCGGCAACAGCGGCAGCGGCGGCGGCGCGACCGGATGGCGTGGGTGTCACCTCGCGCCGGCCCGCCACCCTCTCCAGCGCGGAGCGCCGGCGGAGGGGCCTGGGAGGGGAAGCCCTCGGGGTGCAAGACTCCGCACCCCGGAAACTCCGAGGGCAGGAGGGGCCGGGAGGGGTGAATCCGTTTCCCGGAGTTGCGCCAGAGCCGGCGGCCCGGCGGGCGCGAAGGACGGCGCGGACGTCCCCGCCGACGACCCCGCCAGCCCGCCCGCGCCCGCCCGCGCCGGGTCCGAACCAAAAGCGAAAGTAACTCGACCGCCGCGTCCCCGCCGGCTCCCGCGTCGCGTGCGCCGCGAGGTGGCCGCGAGCCCCGGGCGGGCGCCCGCCGCTTTGTGACTTCACTGGTTTCGCAACAAGCCCGGGCGGCCCGCGCCCCACCCACCCCGGCCCGGCCGCCTCGCCGCCCGCCGCCTCGCTCCGCTCGTCGCGCTTCCCCTCCGGGGCCCGGCCTGCCCGGCCGTCGCGGAGCCGCCCCGTCCACCGCCGCCCGCGGCCGTGCGCGCCGTGGCCGCCGCCCGGCGCGCGGCCCCCGCCTCCAGGCAGCCCGGAGCAACCCCGGAGAGCGCAGCGCCCTCTCGGCGGCGGCGGCGGCGGCGCGATGCTGTGCTTCCTCCGGGGAATGGCCTTCGTCCCCTTCCTCCTGGTGACCTGGTCGTCCGCCGCCTTCATCATCTCCTACGTGGTCGCCGTGCTCTCCGGGCACGTCAACCCCTTCCTCCCCTACATCAGGTGAGAGGCAGGGTGGGGGCGCCGCCGATGGGGAGGGACGACGCCCGGACCCAGCTGGGGGCGTCTGGCGCCAAGACCGAGGTAGAGTGTCCCCCGTGGCCCGGGATGTAGGGGAGCCAGGGGCACGGCGCTGACACTGCCGCCTGTCCCCTGGACACGAGCTGAGCGGCGCCAGGAGAGTGCAGGACAGACGGTAGAGCTTCCAGTCTGGGTACGGGACAGAATCCCGGGAAGACGCTTGTCTGGCAATATTGAAACAAGGATGGGTCCTGAATAGATGACATTTATTGTGTAAGGTAGATCCAGGTTTGCTCTAAACAGCTCACTATTTCACTTCTGCCTCCCAACATCCTCTGAAGTGGATGTCTAGGCTCATTTGTCGTGCAAGGAAACGGAGGTTTAAAACAGATGAAATGTCAACAGTGTGTGACACTCATGTCACGCTAGGAAATGGGAGAAGCAGAATTCACATCCAGATCTCTCCCATATGGAAAGCTGCCCTGTGCTTTCCTGGTCCGTGGGAGTCTGGCTTATGCTGCCCAAGACTCCTCCTAGGCACTGCACCCCTAAAGTCAGAGCCCTCAACTTGCTAACAACCTGTGACATGTCTTGTGTTATTTTACCAAATCACTTTTGCTGTGTTATGGCCTCTGCCTTCCCTGAGGGTCACTTCATCAGTGCCAGTGACAATGGCCTGATCCTTTTTACATGGCTCCCAGCTCTGTGCCTTGGCAGTACCTTGGTGCCTTGGTGGTACCTTGGTGCCTTGGTGGCAGTAGGCATTCCTTCAACATTCAAATAATCCATCCTTATCTAAGTGGTGTGACCCAGAAGGGTCTGCAGTGGTTGGTGAGGGGATGATAAAATTGGTGACACCCTAGGTTTGTTATGCCTTTAAGATACAGGGTACAGGGTCGCCCTTCCTTGCAGCCATTCTGTCTGGTGAGCAATGTTTTGTGGTGGTGTTTTTTTCTTTTTCTTTTTTTTTTTATGGCGAGGAAGGAAAAACAAAGGAGAGGAAAGAGGGGACTAGAGTTTAAGAGATGGAAGGAAGAGAGTGATAGGTAGAACAGTGTACAGAAACAAATCTGCAGTAGCTATGGTGGTTTTGCCCATGCAAAAAGAGATAGATGTTCTGTACATAGAGGAGACTTTCCCATCTGATCTTCCCATCTGGTGCCCATGCGGAAACCTGGGCTTGGTTTTTCATGGTCCATCTCAGGCCCAAGTGCCATCGGCTCACTTCTCTTGTTTATGAAGCAGGATACATCCTTTAGACGTATGAAAGGAAAGAGCTGCTCTCCCTGCCATGCTTTTTTTTTTTTTTTTTTTTTTTTTTTTTGAGACAGAGTCTCACTCTGTTGCCTGGGCTAGAGTCCCGTGGTGTCTCGCTCTTGTTCAGGCTGGTCTCGAACTCCTGACCTCGAGTGATCCACCTGCCTCAGCCTCCCAGAGTGCTAGGATTACAGGCGTGAGCCACCACACCCTGCCCCCTGCAATGCTTTTTATTGAGAAAATAGTAGCTGTGTTTGGCTGGATCTGGAGGTCAGGGACACATAATATGTGATATGCAGTGGCCAGGCTGACAGAGGCAGGGTTTGAATCTTTGTAGAAGTGTCTGATGTAGCTGTGATTAAAGTCACCCCAAGGTGAACTTGAAATGGGAGCTGTTCAGAAGTGGGGAAATAAGCTGACAAGGTGAACCACTTGTGAGATGCTCAAATTACAGACACTTGAAGGAAGGGAGGTTAAAATTTAACAAGGAAAGGAAGCCTTCAGGAAAAGCAGAATTATGAGCAAGAATAGGAATGAAATTGTCCCTTTATTGCCAGGAGTCCTCAGCCAACAAACAACAAACGTGTGTGGATTGCTTATATGTGCTTGGGTTTTGGGGTTTGCTCTCTCTGCTTCTTGGAGCAGCTGGAGCATTGGACCCCCCTGCCTTTCTGAGAAAACGAAGTCACTGAAGCAAGAGCAAGATGTAGCTAGAACCAGACAGGAAGAAGTGATGGGAGTAACTCCATAGTCATCTGCCGGCCAGAAATGTTCTACCCTATTATCTCTAGCCTTAAGGCCCCCTCCTCTCCTCGTCCCTTACTCCTTGTACTTCCTTCCCTTCAACCACACTGGCCTCCTTCCTGTGTCTTAAACACATCAGGCACACCTCCTCCTCGAGGCCTTTGCATTGGCTGTTCCCTCTGCCGGAATGTTCTTCCTCCAGATATCGCCGGACTTTCTCCCTTACCTCCTTTGTTCAAATATTACCATCTCTGTGAGGCTTGCCCTGATCACCTTTTTTAAAATTGAGCTTGACCACTCCTGATTCCCCACCTCTTGTCTTATTGTGCACCGTAGCACCTGTCACCTTCTAACAAATCATGTGATTTAGCTTATTTATTATGTTTATGATCTGTCTTCCCTCACTGGAATGTAAGATCCATGAAGACTCCATGTTTGTTGAATGAATATTTCTTGAGCACTGACTACCCCAGGGTAGGCCAGGGCAGAACCCTTTGGGGAAAGCTTGATAAGGCCATTTCAGTTTGGTGGTTGGGCAGTGATTTGGAAGTTCTCAGATTGAGTCCCCTTTTACATTCTAACATCGTTCAACCAATCTGGTGGTCTGATGTTTTTAGAGCAGTTGAACACTTTAAATAAGAGCCACAACCGTAAGGAGGTCTTTTCCCCAGTATGACAAAGTCAGCTTCCTTATCAGATATTTTCTGCTTGTAACATTGGTACTCTTCAGTATATTGGATAAAAAGGCAAATGGCTCCTAGACATGTGGAAAGATGCTCGGCTTCATGAATAGGAATAAACATTTCAAATTAAAACTCCCTGATGCCAGTTTTCATCTGCTGAATTAGCAGAAATCCAAACGTTTGATAATACTACTTTGGTGAGACTTTGGGGAAGCAGTCTCTCTCATACATTGCTCATGGGAATGTAAATTGATTTCGGTCTCTGTTGAGGGACTTTGGAGATATCTATGAAAATCTCTCTCTCACACACAAATACACATATATCATTTGATACTACAGCCTCTCATTTGTAAATTTACCCCACAGGTATACATACATGCCCATGTGAAGAATGCCATATCTATAAGGTTACTCAGAGCACTGCTTTGCATAACAAAAGATTGGAAACAATATAAATATCCATCAGTAGAGGACTGGTTAAATAAATATGGTTTATCCAAAGAATACCTCAATAGCACTCTGGGAGGCAGAGGTGGGTGGATTGCTCGAGGTCAGGAGTTCGAAACCAGCCTGAGCAAAAGTGAGACTCTGTCTCTACTATAAATAGAAAGAAATTAATTGGCCAACCGATATATATAAAAAAAAATTAGCTGGGCATGGTGGCACATGCCTGTAGTCCCAGCTACTCGGGAGGCTGAGGCTGCAGGATTGCTTGAGCCCAGGAGTTTGAGGTTGCTGTGAGCGAGGCTGACGCCATGGGACTCACTCTAGCCCGGGCAACAGATTGAGACTCTGTCTCAAAAAAAAAAGAATACTTCAAGCAATAGCTCTGCATACATAGCGTATTCTCTTTAAATCAATATACTGATATGAAAACATCTCCAAGAGACATTGTCACATGAAAACAAGTAAGATGCAGAACAAAATATGCTATCAGGGCCGGGCGTGGTGGCTCACGCCTGTAATCCTAGCACTCTGGGAGGCCGAGGCGGGTGGATTGCTCAAGGTCTGGAGTTCGAAACCAACCTGAGTGAGATCCCGTCTCTACCAAAAATAGAAAGAAATTAATTGACCAACTAAAAATATATACACAAAAAATTAGCCGGGCATGATGGCACATGCCTGTAGTCCCAGCTACTTGGGGAGCAGCTTGAGCCTAGGAGATTGAGGTTGCTGTGAGCTAGGCTGATGCCACGGCATTCACTCTAGCCTGAGCAACAAAGTGAGACTCCGTCTCAAAAAAAAAAAAAAAAAAAAAAAAATATATATATATATGCTACCAATAGTTGGGAAGAAAGAGGATAAAAATAATATATATTTGTATTAGCTTGTTTAAAGAAACTAATGCAAGTGGCTTACCTGTGTGTGACAAAGGGAGGAGTGGGTCAAGGTCAGTGAGATATTAACAGGGGAAGAAGGATGATTATAAGGCAAATGGTAATTTTATATGTATTTTATATGTATATGTAATTTTATATGTATTTTATCCTGGTGGATGGATTTCATATCAGAAAATGAAATTAAAAACATAAGTTTCAAATAGCCACCACATTTAACAATTGGAATAGCATAAAGTGATATTTCTATATTATGAAACCATTAATGCAAGGATGTCAAAACCAAGGACAAATAAAAATCAACCTGAAAATATTAGTTTAAATTCATACAAAGTTACAGCCACATTCTCAAGCACACACAATCACTCTTAACTTGTTATAGTTTCTTACATTTCCTTTGTAACCAAATCCCTAAGGCTAACTCATCAGCTTATTAACTGGTTCCAGCTGGTAGACCACTCTCTTCTGTCTTCTTCTTGGGCATGTGTCTCTTGCATCCACAGTGTTCTGTGACCCTTTACTCTTTTTTTTTTTTTGAGACAAGGTCTCACTCTGTTGCCAGGTCTAGAGTGCAGTTGCACCATCATAGCTCATAGCTAAATTTAGAAGATATCTGTTTATGTGTGAATATAATATCAGAAGCTTTCTTAACCAGCCTCAACTTAATCAACTTTCTGGGTTAACTAATAACTTCGTCCTCTGAAAAATACACTGACTGTAGCCAGTGGCCCTTGAAAATGTCTCCCAGTGTGGGCCACTCTCTGGGTACTAGCTGGCTTCTGTCACCTGTATCTTTGTATTCTTATCAAATGCCAGTTGTGTTTATTCCCAAATTGTATTTACGTTTATGCCAGTTGTACTTTTTATTGTAATTGTGTGACTTAACCTACATCAACTGTCGATCTATGAATGCAAAAAGAGAATTGTAATTTCTAAAAAAATTTGGTTGAATACTTTGGAAACATTCAAAAGAGACAAGTTGTCGAAAAAAAATTGCAGTCATTTTCATAGTGGATATGACAATTGTAAAGATTTAGGAAAACTGATAGAAAGAAAAGTGGGAATCTGCACTCAAATTGCTTCAAAAATGTCTCTAAGATTTCCCTCTGCTTTAAAGAAACCATAACTGGTTTCAGAGTAGATGTGGTTTACATGCCAAGAGGACACACAGTGGATCTGTACTCTTGTAATGGCCTTGACCTACATCAACAGGTGGGCAATGAATGTACACGTATGTGCTTTCAGTTAAAATAAAATGTTTGTGGTATGTATGTATCCTTATAATTTTTGGTGACTTTTGTTTTAAACCAACTTTTTTGATTACTGAAACTATACTGAATTTCAGGCAGCGGTGACTTTTGCTTTCCTATTCAACCATAACAATGAGGACAAGGACAAAAAATATTCAGATATGAGGTCTGTGTGTCTAAAAACCACATATATTCTGACATGGTGTTAATGACACTTCAGTCTTTGTAGGTCTCTTATTATTACCTCATAGTATTTCTAAACCCATAATGTCATAAGGACAAAAAGGCAGGCATACCGTTTAAAACTTTCAGCTGGAAAAGTATCATCCTTGAAATGATCATTTATCATTGAATATTTACTTCAAACAAGCATGACCCAAATGCTTTTCTTTAATTCTAAGAAAAAGCATAATAAGAAAATTGAAGGTCCCCAACTTTTCTCAGCCCCCAAATTAATTAAGGTGATGAATGCAGTATTGTTTAGCCTCTGAGTCAACTCTAAATATATAATTTCTTCTCGGATTTAAATTTTCCACTGTCATTTGAGTACATCAAATTCATTTTTTTTCCACCAAAATAAATAAAATTGTGAACATTTTTCTTCTGTTATTGCTACTTTTAAAAAGGCATTAGAATATTCTCAGAAAGTCTTGGCTGGTGCAGGGCTGACAACTTTCAAACAGAAGCACTCAATCTCAATTTATTAAAAAAAGTTTGCTCCATTCAATAGTCATCTTTACATGACAGTAATTACCTTTCAGTCCCTCGAGAACATGCATTGAAGAGTTATTGTGAGCCAAAGACTTCTAAGTAAAGGCTCTAGAAGAAATGACCCCCATTGTAGATGTACAACACTGTAAACCAACATGAAAATGATAATATGTTTAAAGAAATGTATTGTAGCACAACAGAGAAGAGTTCCTATGTTGTATCCATTGAAATTAGACAGTTCTAGATGCATGGCTTGGCTTCCTTATTTACTATCTATGTGACCTTGGGCAAGGTACTTTTCATCATCTTCAATATGGTGATGATAAGTACTTTCCTTATAATGTTGTTATGAAGATTTTTTTTCTTTTTTGAGACAGAGTCTCTCTCTGTTGCCGGGGCTAGAGTGCTGTTGTAACATCAGCCTAGCTCATGGCAACCTCAAACTCCTGGGCTCGAGCAATCCTCCTGCCTCAGCCTCCTGAGTGGCTGGGACTACAGGCGTGTGCCACCACACCCAGCTAATTTTTTCTACTTTTAGTAGAGACGGGGGTCTCTCTTTTGCTCAGGTTCGTCTTAAACTTCCGAGCTCCAGGGATCCTCCCCCCTCGGCCTCCCAGAGTGCTAAGATTACAGGCATGAGCCACCGAGCCTGTTGTGAAGATTAAGTAAGATGTGACTGGCAGAGTGCAAGTGCTGAGGAAATGCATTTATTTCTGTATTTTCTTTTGGTATCATTGGCTGCTGGAGTCGAAGAGGGGGTGGTTTCTAGAGACTTCCTTCAGAAAACTTTCTAAATCTGACCACTTTTATCTCCCTCTTTATGACCACCCTGGTCTGAGCCACTGTCATCTCTTGACAAACTATGGAAATAGCTTTCTAACAGTCTCCCTGGTCCACAGTTGCCTCTCTACAGTTTTTTCGAAACATCTTTTAAAAAGGTCAGCCGACTTCATATCACTCTGCTGCTGTAGGCCGTCAACAGCTTCTCACTGTGTTTAAAACAGCGTCCGAAGTCCTCACCATGCCCCCTCCCCCTGCCCACACATATCCCACTGCCCCTGCCCACTCCCTTCCAGCCACTCCCACGTCCTTGCTGTTTCTCTACCATGTTGCCATCTCAAGGCCTTTGCACTTGGCTGTTCCTTCTGTTTGTAGTTTTCCTGGCCCCGATATCATTTTTTTTTAATTTTTAAATGTTTATACATTATTATTATTTTTTTTTTACCAAAACAATGTCCAGTGATGCAGAAGAGATGAAAATGGTTACTTCGTTTCAATTTACAATGGCCCAATATTATTTTATTCCATGAGTATAACTGCTCATATCATTGTGAAATTATAGCAGCCAATGAATGGGAAGATGTTTTTGTTTTTTTTTTTTTTTAATAGACAGGGTCTTACTCTGTCTCCCAGGCTGGAGAGCAGTAGCATGATTATCGCTCACTGCAGCCTAGAACTCCTGGGCTCAAGCAACCGGCTGGGACTACAGGTGTGAGCCACTGCACCTGGCCTGGCTTGGCTCAGGTGTTCTAATGCTCGCTCTCTCCTTTCATTCAGGTCTCTCATCAAGGTCACCTTCCCAGATTACCCTGTCACAAGTAGGCAGCCCACCTATCTTTCTCTGCCCTCTTATCTACCTTTCCCTTTCTTCACAGCATGCCTCCCTCCGAGATTACTGATGTTCATCAATATAAGCCAGATATAATTCCATGAAGGAGGGGCTTTTTCTGTTGTATTCACTGCTGTATTCCCTGAGCCTACAAAATCGCCTGTTGCGTAGAAAGCAGTCAGTAACTAGGAATCTGTGAATTGTTTGTTAGATGCTCAGCTTTCTAAAGGTAGTACATTGTCTTTTTATCTTTGTGTCCCATCACCTACGACAGTTCCCGTCACTTAGGAGACGCTTAATGATTTCTTTAAAAAAGTGCTGTAAGAGTGAACAAAGAGAGGGGCAAAATTGCATAGGGGTAGTGCGGGTAGTGAGAGAGAGAGAGAGAGAGAGAGAGAGAGAGAGAGAGAGAGAGAGAGAGAGAGAGAGAGAGAAGAGAGAGAAAAGAGCAAGTCATGTGCTTTCGTGGATAGGAAATTCTTTTTTAGTTTAAAAAAAGTTGATATAACTGTGTGGCGCCTCCCACTCTGGAATACTCATCACTAAGTGAAGCCACCATGAAGTTAGCCCTAGTAATTAAAAGTATCTAATAAGCCGTAATATGACTTTCTACTACCATACTTATTTCTTTTAAATGATGTATTTCAATATAGTAAAGATAAAGGAAATCATGGTCTCTCTTTCCTGGAGTATTATGTTTTTTTGGGTTCTGAGTTCTGGTCCTGGTCAATCTTCCAAACAATGAGCTTAAAATTTTAGAACGATCTAATAAACCTCACACTGGAGACAAAGATAATGTTGCATCTTGTCAGCATCTAAGCCCCTTCAATAAACCATCGCTCCAGGCTTCGGATTAATTGAATCTCCTGAATGCTGCTGCTTCTTTTTTTTTTTTTTTTCTTTTGAGACAGAGTCTCACTCTATTGCCCAGGCTAGAGTGCCATGGCATCAGCCTAGCTCAAACTCCTGGGCTCAAGCAATCCTTTTGTCTCAGCCTCCTGAATAGCTAGGACTACAGACATGTGTCACCATGCCCGGCTAATTTTTTTCCTATATATTTTTAGTTGGCCAATTAATTTCTTTCTATTTTTAGTAGAGACGGAGTCTTGCTCTTGCTCAGGCTGGTTTCGAACTCCTGACCTTGAGTGATCCTCCCGCCTGGGCCTCCCAGAGTGCTAGGATTACAGGCGTGAGCCACTGCGCCCGGCCTCTCCAATGCTTCTTTAAATAACATTTGACCAAGCTTGGGAAAGTCTTATATGATCAGGCACATTTTTTTGTATTGTTTTCATTACTTTGAGCATCAGTTGATTATGAACTGGCTTAACTTCATAAATTAGTTTGGAGAAGGATGTTACACAGACTACTTGGAATTTTCCACAGTCAGCTCAACCTGCAGATATGTAAATACAGGAAATGAGCACATAAACTGATTTCGTAGACACAACCCACCCTGAAATAACTGTGTCCACTTAACAGCCTCAATAGCTTCTAAACTACAGGCAGATAAACAACTTGCTCTCCTTATCCCATTAGAGTTTCTGGGAAGTGCCTGGATGGGGCTGAGGGGGAGGGGTTGGGACGGGGCCAATCATATTGCTAAAACCACGTGAGGCAGAATGATACATCCGGGAGCTGCCTAGAGAGACTACTTCTGCCAGGTTGGGAAGCAATTGGTTTCACCTCTCACTCGTTCTCCAGTATCCTGAATCAGGCACCCAGGCACAGCTGTGCCAGCCAAATACTACTACCTCTGCCCTGTGTGATGGAATCATTTAATTTGAGCTAAAAAGTAAAAATAAAAAGAGGCTTCCCACAGGGTCTCTTGGTTACCCTCTTAGTGTTATGCTCATCTGATTTCCAACATCAGCAGAAGATGTGACTCAATATTTACTTATGATGTAATATATAGGATCAGAGACTGAAAGACTTATAAGAACATTTTTCATTGAAGGGTAAGAGCCCTTTCATTTTTATTAACCAAAATGGGCAACTGCTACTATGCTTAAAAGTTTGTACACATATCTACATTTTCATCTGCTGCTTGGAAAGTTTTCATGAAATATTCTTGAGCAAAATTTCAGCTAACGTAATACCCTCTTTCTTTTCTTTTCTTTTTTTTTTTTTATTATGACAAGTGTCCTTTAGAAAGGAAGGACGTAATACCCTCTTGTCATTTAGTGGAAATAAATCACGAACTCTGACAATTCTTACCTTAATTGATAGATTTGGGAATTTGTGATTAGGGTTGTGTCTAACAAATGTTTTGTTAATGAGTGGATAAATGTTATCATTATTTGAGGAGCCAAACCAAAAATGTTGAAAAGATGGTTGTTCGATCAAACAACTGGTTTTGAATTCAGTGTATTAATATTTCCCCCAGTTTTTGTTGTAGTAACACTGCCTATCGTTTAGTGCAAAGACGTAGGAAAGTGGGCCCATTGGTAGCCATGCATAGATGGTGGGTATTATAGACTCAGTAACCCTGAAAAACAATTAGATTTACCATGGGAGTATTTGTCAAAGAGCTTTTACAATTCAATTATAGTATTTGAGAAGTTTTAAGGCTTCGCCTAGTTTACATCTTCCTGGGACACTACAAAGGCATACAGATCCCTTCTCATTACCGTGAAGGTTCATTCCTATGGTGTGCTGGTACCGGCTGGTAACTGCCACTGTGTGTATCTCTTCCCAACTCCATATTCAGTGACCTGCCTTTGGTAGCTTGAATTTTGACATGTTGGGAGTATTTTCACCATGGAAATTAGCAAATGCTATAATACAAATCCAGTGCCGTCCAGAGCTGTCTGCTAAACATTGACTGGCATATTAGTGTTCATGCCCCACCCTCAATCACCCTCCTGGCTGCCTTGTTCCTTGCCTGCTGTTAGAGCTCGGAGGAGGCTGGGACGTCAAGGGGTTAAACATCTGGATAAACATCTGGATTGGGGTAAGGATTCCTCTACATAGCTCTGTGACCTTGAACGAGTTATATAACCTCTCTAATACTCAGTTTCCTCCTTCGTGAAATGGGGTTGATATAAAATCCACCTTAGGGTTGTGACGATGAAATGATCACAGTAAGCACCTAATGGTGCCTGGTACATAGTTAATGCTCTGTAAGTGATATCTATTAGGTCATTAATTATTATTATTATTTTTTTGCTAGTGCTCATAGTCATTCATTTAACAAATACTTATGGAATGGCTATTTGCAAAGTGCTTTTGTTCCACCTATATGGTTTTACGTGTACAGATAAACGAGAATAAAATACCACCCTGAAATTCTGAGTTTTCAGATCACATGCTTGATGTCCTGTGGACCATACATCTGGACCTTTACATAGTCTCAACTGGCCATCAGTAGACAGGGTCCCCGAGTCTGCTCTTCTTCATGTTAGTGTACTCTCATGCCCCCCAACTGCCTATCTTCCTAAATGTCTTCCTCATTCTTCCATTTCCTTCCCTTTCTCCACAAACAAGCAGACTTACTTCTTCCCACTACATCTCCTCTTCCTGAGCCTTCTGTCCCTGGTAGGTGGCTGCCTGAGGTTCCAGAATTACACTTGGACCTGTGCAACAAGTGCCCTAGGATGAGTCACCTGGTGGCTGCTTTTTTATGCCCTGAGGCCAAGACAGGAAGGCTTGATTTCCTTGCCAGAGTTAATTGACTGGCAAAAGTGCTGCCTGAGGTTAACAGCTGTCTCTGCTTTCTTCCTGGTGCTGGTTCCCACTCTCTTCTCCATGCCGATCCGCGGTGTGCTCAGAAGAACTTGGTGCACCTCGGGCAGCCGTCTCCACCTTGACACTTCTTTAGTGTGCTGCTGAAAAAAAAATGGTTTTAGTGGGAAAAGTGGTAATGTTAAATTCTAAACCCTTCAGGTTCTTACAGGTACAAGTGACACTGAGATTGAGATAATTGGGAATAAAGGCATTTGTTAAAGGGGGGGGTATTAACCTCTTTATACTCTTTACATATTAGGTGTTCACAAAACTTTAAAATTCTTACTTTCTGCAAACACAGGCTTCATGTAGAATTCTCCAGACGCTTTGAAATGCATCTTTTTCAATGTGATCGGTTTTTCAATACTTAAATTTCAGAGCTGTTTTGAAACGTCAAGCACTCAAAACGGGTACAAGTTGTTTCATGTTGGGAGCTCTTTTGCCATCAGTTTTAAAACTGGGAAAGTTGCTATGTGAGCAGCCTGAAAACGTAAACATTTAAAACTTGGCACTAAGAGAAAATAGAACATACCAAACAACATTTTTCAACTCACTTAATATTGATAGACTGCACCTGAAAAATGTTTTATAGAGATTCTTTTTCATTAAAATAATTGATCATTATTAAAATACCCTCGATACCCTATTGTTTCCATAAAGTACTAATAGAGATCAATAATATTGCTCACCTTTTTATCATTTTATTTTCAGCAATATAACATGGGCATAAATCCAGTTATGAAAAAATTAAAGTGATGTGTTTATGTATATTTCATATCTGGATAGAATTCTCAAATGTGATTTTATATCACTTTTCTTTTTTTCCAAAGTAGTCGCACTCAATTTTCTTACCGAGAGTGGGTTTGATCATTTGAGAAACAGCAACACCATTCCTTTTAAACATTTCTTAGCTTTTTACTATGGAAAAAAAATAAGGTGTAATCTCTCACGGTAGAAAAATTAATTTTAGATTTTCCAGAGCCAAAATGAAAATACTTTAGAACAAAATCAGGTCAAATCTTTGGAATTCAACATGGCAGCACACCCAGATGAAAGCGATTGCCATCAGTTTTAAAACTAGGAAATATAAAACAGGCCAATATAAAACTTGCCAACTATGTACCTGCTCCGAGGTCTGAACTGAATTCAATAATTTGGACATTTCTTCTTTTTCCCAGTGATACAGGAACAACACCTCCAGAGAGTGGTATTTTTGGATTTATGATAAACTTCTCTGCATTTCTTGGTAAGTACACAATAATTATTAGCAATAAATGAAAAATTCACAATCCTAAATGAAGTCAAAAGTGTTATTGACAGTATGTGTACATATAAGTTTTTAAAACTACGGACCTTTGCAGCTAGAATTTTTCTCTACTTTGAGAAACTAAAGTGACTAGAAATCCAAAATTATTTATGGCTTTATTATAGAACTCTACTTTATCTGGTAATTTGTCATAGGATTTGCTGTAGGGGGTTTTAAATAGCAAACTTTTGAAATTGATTTTAAATGTAATTTGGTTTTGAAAAATTTTTGATTTATATCCGAGACACTGTAAACCAAAGACACCCAATGTATAAGCTAATATTTCTTGAAGTGTGTTCGGAAGGCAACTTGGCGAACATTATCTGAGTCCTTGGTTAAAACACATGTTCTCGGGTCACACTTCAGATCCACTCAACCAGAGCCTTTGCGAGTGGGGTCCAAGAATATGTGTTGTTAACAGGCACTCTGAGGGGCTGGCATCCTCACTAAAGTTTGAGAACCCCTGACGAAGGCGGCATCTTACCTGTTAGAGAAAGGAGAAAGGTGAAGCAAGGAAGTCTGTCTCCAACTCAGGTATGATTTGTCCTTGCAATTCCTCAGATGGACCTGAGATGCAGTGGATAGGGTACACCTCTGTCATGAGCCAACTAATGTAATGCACATTAATGACAAGTGTTTTACAATTATTGTAAGACGCAGTCTCTTATGGGGTGATCTGAGTGTATAGATGTCAGCTTGTAGGGCTCTTTCTCTTACTCCTTCCATAGTCCCCCACGCTATGGAACAATCGAGTGTTGGCCAAGGGCCTATCTGTTGCTCTCTACCCGTGCAGGGTGGGAAGAGACAGGTGCTGGAAACCCTGCTTAGAGACCGGGCATCTTTGGATTTTGTTAATTCTGCCCGGTACAGAGAAGGTTTCACTTCCTCACCCATTTGTGGCCCTCTCCTCCCGGGGTTTTGGAATTGAGCAAAGGGAAGTAGAAGTATGGAGCGGATCAATCCCAGTGTTCTCTGACACCATCTTTGCCAACAGTCCAGACTTGGGAAGACAGAGGGGCTATTTTATCACCAGCAAGTGATAAAGTCTGGCTTTTTGCTTCTAGGCAAGGCAGAAGCTGATGTGAATATATTCACTTGAAATAGTCAGGATAAATTATTAGTTTTTCGCTTGCTTTTTAAAATTCATTAAAATATTATGGTCATCACTATGTCAGTACATACAAGTCTACCTTATCCTTTTAACACATGCATGATAGCCATCACATGGATGTATTATAATTTAGTGAGTCCCATATTGTTAAACTATTTCTGATATTTTTGCAGTTACAATTGAAGTGAACATCCTTTTAAGTATACTTTGCATATTTATGTGAATTTTTCTACAAGATAAAGTTGCTAAGTTAAAGGAATATGTATCTAAAATTATGATAGCTATCCTTTATTTAATGTTCCTTTACTAAATACTTACTGTGTGCTGGGCTTTGTGCTTAGTGTTGGGGCCACAACAGCAAACAAAACAGACAAGGCCCCTGCTCCCGTGTAGATTACATTTTACTGACAAATTACTCTAACAGTAACAAACAATAAATGCTATTAAATACTTTGTTAATAGACGAGCTAAAGATATAAAAAAAACATATCTTTTTAATATTCTCACACCATATACAAAAACCAATTGCAGTTAAAGAACTAAACATGAAAAGCAAAACTATAAGAGAATTAAATTATAAGAGAATATATATATATATATTTTTGAGACAGAGTCTCACTTTGTTGCCCAGGCTAGAGTGAGTGCCGTGGCATCAGCCTAGCTCACAGCAACCTCAATCTCCTGGGCTCAAGCGATCCTCTTGCCTCAGCCTCCCGAGTAGCTGGGACTACAGGCATGTGCCACCATGCCCGGCTAATTTTTTGTATATATATTTTTGGTTGGTCAATTAATTTCTTTCTATTTTTCTAGTAGAGATGGGGTCTCACTCAGGCTGGTTTCGAACTCCTGACCTTAAGCAGTCCACCCGCCTAGGCCTCCCAGAGTGCTAGGATTACAGGCATGAGCCACCGCACCCAGCCTATAAGAGAATATTTTAAACCTTAGGATAGAAAGCTTACAAAAAATCTAATTAGGAAATAATTGGCAGATTTGAGTAGATAAAAAATCTTCTAAATGACAGAAGATATAAGAGGCAAAGTTAAAAGACAAACTGCATACTAGAAGAAAATTTGCAGTGTTTATAGCAGACAATAGACTAATGGATATAATGTGTAAAAAGCAACTACACATCAGAAACAAATAGAAAAACCGAAGAGAAAAATAAGAAAAAAATGATAAACATGCAATTCTAAGAAAAAATGCAAAAGACCAGAAGACATACTGAAAGTTGCTAAATGTCACCAATGATCAGGGAAATGTAAATTAAACTGACGGGTTGCCATTTTTCATTCTTTAGATAGACAGTAATTAAAAGGGTAAAAGCATACAGAATTGCTCTTCAGCTCTGCTGGTGGGAATATAAATTGTTAACTGTCTTGGAGCAATTTGGAGGTGTTTCTCAACATTTTAATTGTGTGTGGTTTTTGACCCAGTAACACGACTTCCATGAATTGGTCTTTCAGAAACACCTGAAAGTGTGCCCAAAGATTTATACACAAGGTTGTTCATTGAGCATTGTTTGTA
>VSMD01110817.1:0-41803 GCA_008750895.1 Mirza zaza | reverse complement strand
TTTTAATTGAAAGTAAAAATAAATAGAAAACGGAGTCAACCTTAATGTATATTTATTTACTTGTATGATCCAGATTTCAAAAGAAAACATTAATTCTAACTTTATACAACAGATTTAATGAAATAAACACACATATTGAATATGTTGGCATACCATATGGAGCACATTCAAAGGATAGTTTTTACCTGCTAAACAGGTTGTAAAAGATGCTATCACAAGTTGACCAACCAGCAACCACATTTTCATCTTGCTTTCAGGAAACGTTAGGTTCAATTTTCCAATAATAAGCTTTAGTTTTATGACAGTTGAATAATATTAAATGCCTGCATCAAGAAAAGAAGAAAAGAAATGGAAAGAGAGGAAGAGAGGGGTAGGAAAGGGAGGGGAGGAGAGAAGAAAGAAGGGAAGAGATAAGAAAATGTTCATCATTTGGAGCCAAAAACGTTATCAATCTATTTTATTTTATATTCTTTGTTTGTAAGTTTTATTTTATTTAAGTATATTGCCAACACCAGATTGTAACGAAAAGAGTAGATTTGGTATCAGAGGGCTTCAGCTGACACCCCCAGGACTGACACATTATCATGAGCAAGTCACTCAATCTGTGTCTTTAGGTTTCTTTTCCACTTTAGCCACTGACTTTAATAATCATTTTCTGCAAACAGTGCAGATATGAACACTTTAACATCAATAATTTTAATTGAAGATTAAATTTAATTGATTGGTAGAAAGATTCAACTAAAGTTGTATTTGTATAAAAGCTTTGTAAAGCTTTTATCACCATTATATCATATCACCATTATATAAGGGTGATATGTTAGCATTATACTTGCTAACCATGGCTTGTGGAATATTTTTTTTGCCAGAAATGCTAATTTTTAAGTGTTAAAATATATTGATTAATACCATATTCATTCCTCCTCCTCCCCTGAACTTCTTTCATTTATCATTCAACAAAAATGAATAGTTGCTCCTTTTGTGCCAGCAAGAGACAATCTAGGGGCCAAATCTTTCAAACTTGCAGAGCCTTCATTAAGGACAAGAAGACAAAATTACCAATTACTCAGCTAGAAAACCATGCAGCAGTCTAATTACAATTATCTTGCTTTAACAAATTTTGCAAAAATGTATGACCATGTGATTGCATTGCTGTGGTTTTTACCCAGGGCCTTGAAATAATAGCTTCTGTTGATGAAGGCCCCACAACTTAAGGTTTATCATTTTTGTGGTACATCCACCTCTGTGACTAAGCATATAGATATAAGGAAACAAGAAAGACAGTTTGCTTACACTTAAGAAGCTTATAGACTGGTGAGAACACCGATATGTGCACAAGTCAACACAATGACATAGATGTCTGGACCTACATACTATTCAACTTTGAAAAGTGTTAATAATTTTAATTAAAACCATTGCAAATACAGCCCATTGGGAATGGGTCTGACCATTTAGGGCAGGGCATCGCAATAGAGGTGCTGCACGCTGAGACTTAGGTCATTGGTGACTAGTAGGTTCAACCACTTCTTACTGGAACACCTTAAGAACTACATGCCCAGGGCATTAAATAGAGAGCTCTTCAATAGTAAAACAATAGGAGTTTCATTTTGAAAAGATGCTAAATCATGTTTTCAAAAGAACATATAATAGTATTTAAAAAAACACCTCATAACATAGAGTTGAGGGAAAACATAAATTAAGATAGAGTATGAAAGCAATTCTGAAAGGAAAACACCTAAAGCTGCAGTGTTCAAATACAAATATAATCAGACATTATTTAAGACAGCAAAAACAAATCCTACTGATTGCTTGCATTGTGCTGACATGTTAAAGAAAAATATGGGATTCTTTTTTTTGAAATCATGATAGATTTTTGAGACTACATTTACCACCCCAATTTGCCTAGCACTTTGCAAACGCGGGACAAAAATTTTACCTGGCCCGTGGTAATATGTAGGCCAGGAAAAACATTTTATTTTTTAGTATATATATACTCTGTAGTAGACAAATCACTTATTGTTTTTAATTGAGTTAAATTCTTAGAGAAAATATAGTAGGGCAAAATTATGATCAGAAAATATTTAGAATATTCTTAAAAAAATCTAACAGATAATTTTTAAATACCGGAATTAATTTATAACCAATTTCTTTCTCTTGGAGATATGTGAGAAAGGGAGATCTATATAGCTGTATAAACTACATTAAGTCTGAAATTTTTAATTTTATTTTATTTCTTTCCCTAAGCAGGACTGAGCAGCGAGAAAAATAGATAGTTTAATGGAGGTGAAGAATGAAGAACAATTCTTTCAGGAGGCAGGAAAATCAATCAAATCATCTGTGGAAGGACTTTTAGCTTTTTAATTTTGATTTTGTTATATCATTAGTGTCTAAACCTAAATGAAAATTATTGAAATGTGTTCACATTGGTTATGCCTGTCTATTTGAGCATTTACTTGGCCTATTACCTTCTAATTCTTATCATTTAGTTATGCACACAAATTAGGATGAGTTCCTTTAATGAACAGAAAGATAGATAAAGCAAACAGGTAAACTATACCAAAACTGTTGTGTCAATCAAACAACTATTTTTGTAAAGATTAACTTAGATCACATTTGTGCAAACACTGCAGAATATAAAGCAGGAGCAGTTTAATGGCAATAATTATTGGATTTTAAGTAATTCTAATTTTTAAACAATAAACTGTTACAATTCAAGAACCCCAAGTGATTTCCACAGATATCCAAATTTAAGAGCAAGAGATGCTGCTGCAGTTTTGGTATTGTGTGAAGCAGCAGCAGCACTGACCATAGAGAAAAAGAAACAGATAAATAAGAACAATTTCTGTGAGAGTTTGCTTAAGATTTTCTCATTGTGTTGGAGTATGTCAGTGACATCTTGGTCTATTTGCCCACTAACTTTATAGAGAGTCTGGAACAGAATCTCTGTTCCAGACTCTCTATGGGACAGGTCTAATGGAAGATTACTCATGTCCATACACAGCACATAATTTCAGTAAATTGAAAATAAAATATAGAAGAATCTTCTAGGTCTAAAATGTTATTTAACATTTCCTTCTCAAATGACCACAGCATATGGGAACATACGCTCATGTGTAACAGAAATTGTGCAGGGCAAGTCAGCTAGATCTCATCTGAATTTTGCCTCGACCATTCTTTAGCTTGCAACTTTGGGCAAGTTGCTCAACCTCTGACCCTAATTTTCCTAAAGTATAAAATATAGAAAGAATGCCTATTTCATAGGGCTACTGTAATGATTGCATGAGATTATGCATGTGAAATGTATACTGTGAAAGTATTTAGTAAATATTAATTTATTACTCTAGTAGGCCAAAAACCTATCAGGGGAGGGGACACATCTCTTGTTCATTGTCATGGCTCTAATGAATGACCCATAGAAGTCATTCAATATATATTTCTTGATAAATAAAGGAATGAATGGACCATATTCATAACTATATTCAAAAACACTTGCCATAAACAAATTGAACTTTAATTTCCTAAAATAAGAACAGGATTGTGACAATAAGTAGTAAGAAATGTCTCTTACTGTGGCTTTGATTTTTGTTAGGTATTATTGTGGCTTATAAATATACTTTAGAAGAGGAAATTCTAGGGGTTGATATTTTAAAGCATTTTAAGTATGTAGTTTTTTGGGTGTTGGTGGAAGTCTCTGTTTTCCAGTTTGGATATGCACACTCTAATCAGAATGAACACTGTTTTCATTATTTTGAGCCTCTCTGTGTTATACCATGCTATCTTTTCCTTCACTTCAAAATGTTGCCTCTTTCAATAGGACACTGAGTCATCACCCTGGCAGCATGTAATTTATTTCATTTAATGGGTTTCTTGCCGTCCGGGTTATAAAAGCATCTTTCACATCTTGTTCACACATTTGTTTTCTGCTGGTGATTTGTTCTATTGTGTCATCAGTTATCCCATCATTTGTGACTCTCTGGTCACATCCCTTAGCAGCGCAGTAGAGAAGGCCGAAAGTGGAGCCTATTCCTACTAATGCAGAAGAACCCGCTCTTAGCATTTCTCTCTGGAGGTCACCCCACTCAGTAACTCACAGCTAGCTTCCTGACCTCCACAGGCCTGAGAGCATCACATCCAATAAAGTGGCAGAGGAAGAACACAAAACAACTCGGACAAATATGTGCCAGTCACAGGAGCAGACTTGTTTCTCCTGAACAAATGAAATAACAGCAGGACCAGAAGCAGGAACCAGAGGTGCATTCCTGTCTCTGAGGCCATGCTGTGTGGGGCCGGCCGCCTGAGTCGGTCAGCCTTTGCCGGCCTACAGAGCTCTGTGGTTTCCCATCCTCAGATCAGGCCTCCTGTCAGGTATTGCTGCTGATGCTGCCTTCTACAACCCCTCATGGCTCTGTGGGGCTCCAGTGACTAGTGGATCCCTGACATGGGTTGGTACTGTTTTAATTTCCAAGAGAATGCAGTTCTTTTCTCTAGCATCCTTTACTAAATCTATTAAACATATATTGGAACGACGACAACATTTTACCATATACTCAGGCGATGTCATGTGACAAATTCACTTTCTTCTTTCTACTTCTTTCTTCCCATGCTTATCTTTCTTCATCCCTCTCTTTCCCTCTTCCCTTTAGATCTGGTCCCCAACCTCTGGGATGCTGACCAGTACTGGTTCATGGCCTGTTAGGAACCAGGCCCCACAGCAAGAGGTGACTGGTGGGCAAGCGAGCAAAGCTTCATCTGTATTTACAGCTGCTCCCTATCTCTCACATCACCACACAAGCTCTGCCTCCTATCAAATCAGGGGCAGCATCACAGCATTAGATTCTCATAAGAGCACAAACCCTACTGTAAACTGTGCATGTGAGGGATCCAGATTGCACCTCCTTATGAGAGTGTAAAGCCTGATGATCTGAGGTAGAGCTGAGGTGGTGATGCTAGCACTGGGGAGCGGCTGCAAATACAGGCTATCATTAGCAGAGACGTTTGACTGCACAATAAATATAATGCGCTTGAATCATCCCCAAACCATCCCCACCCTCCTATTCCTGGTCCATGGAAAAATTGTCTTCCATGAAACCAGTCACTGGTGCCAAAAATGTTGAGGACCACTGCTTTAGACAACACTAGAGTTGAGAAATTTGGCCCTTATACAGGTATACATTTTTCTGCTGGACAGACCCCATCTAGCTCTTGTCCTCTTTTGTTCTAGTACAGGAGAGCCCAAACAAATTATTCAAAAAAGCTTCAATGACATATTAATTAGCAAGCAGTTAGCCACTTGTAATTATTTACAAAGTATTTAGTACTGCTATATAATAAAAGTGTTCCATCAAGACCAATAAAACTAATTTTTCATTGCACTAATGGTTAGACAATCATTTATATTGAAAAAGAACAAGATCTCAGGAATAATGAGGAAATATTCATACATACATTACCAAGTGGTCACATTTCTATTTTAAAAAGAAAAAAAATTTTTGGCACATCAGGCCCCCAATATTACATACCTCTATCATTAACATAGCTCATGAAAGTTCATTTTTTAAAAAAGAGTATTTAATCTACAATTTGACATATGTTCCTCACCCTCATCACTCTGCTCTGGTTCTATAGAACATTCACTACAAAGTTGTAATTCCAGGAAATGATCAGATGAAGCTTATTAGAGTTAAACACAGATACCGTAGGTGAAAAAACACCAATATCTCCTGCTGTATAATTCAAAACTGGGGGCCATTTAGTCTCAGACTCAATCTTGAATTCTGCCTCTGCTACTCAAGTCCCTTAATCTTCCTGATGAGTCAGTTGCTCAGTCTGCAAAATGGAGATCCAAGGTCCTACTTCAGAGCATGACTGTGAGGGCTAGATATGTATGTGTGTGGACATGTGTGCATTGATGTGACAACGCTATGACATACTTACATAAAAGTGCAATGGATGAAGTGAATCAATAAATTTTTTCAGAAATGAAATTAGTTTTGAATTTTAAAAATGCTACTCCTTTAGAGAGGGGATACTGTACATTTAAATACTAAGTCCATTAAGCACTGTGATATAAATATTATACATCTCCAGTTAATTTTCAGATTACTAAATATAACTTGAACCCAGATGACACAACTACCTCTAACAGAATAACGGCATGCTTTGATGTTTTTCTCCAGCCCCACACTGGCTTCTTTAAACTCTATAAACAAATTGTGGCTATTTCAGCTTGCCATATTTATGCAAAGACATTAACAATGTTTGAAGAGCTTACTGAAATGGTCAAATATATTTTGTAAACTGTAAACATAGTGTTCTGAGCCAAGTGTATCCCCAAAGAAAATACTCCATTTTCTGAAAATGATTACAAGCAGCATCCTACTTTTGCCAGAATAAAATCATATGTTGCTCAACTAGCAGTTAGAGCTGCAAGGGTCTTAAGTTGGCAACAGCTTTTGCCTCTGAACAGCCTGCCCCATGACTGTGTGTGAAGTGTATGTTAAAAGACAATTGATACAACACATTCCAAAACATATCAATAAATGTAACATCACCAGAGTGTGAAATATTCCAGGATTCACTTAATGTGCTTACTATATTAATTCATGAACTTTAGTATGCCTACAAAGTATCCAGAAAGCTTGATTAAAATGCAGAAACTTGACCTACTCCCCCTGAAATTCTAATTATTCCTTGGGATGTGCTCAGGAATCTATTTTATTATTGAATATTAATAATAACCACATCCCAAATGCCATTAATGGAGGTGGCTCCTGGGACCACATTTTGGGAAACACTGACTTAGCATTATGAAAAATACGTTAATCATTGAATAGAAAAATGTCCCTTCTAATGATCTAGAGCAATGATTTTAAGTACCTTTTTAAAAATTGAACAATAAAAATAGGGGATATAAATCTGTCTAGAATAGAGGGATTCAAACCCTGGCTCAGCCACTTAGCTATGTGTCCCCAGACAATACCCATGATCCCTGTAATAAAACTCAGTTCATCTCTAGAAATCTCAGACAGATTTGGTCAGGATCAGATGAGATAATGTATAGGTTAGTAATTTGTAAAATTTTGTGCCCATGTGCATGTTACTTGCTTCTGTACTGTCTTTCTGTATTGTATCTGAGGTTACCTTGTCACCTTCGGGACTTCCATTCATTGCCCGGCCCCATTCATTTCCTTCCACCCAATCATTCAACTGAATCACTGACGATACTGGGGTTATCAGTTCCACTCTCCCTTACCCAACCCCAATTCTTAATAGAACTTACCTCCCATGTTTTATCTTTCATTTAATAATCATTTGGTACTTTGAGCAGCAATTCTTTGCTAAATGTAGCACTAGATTCTGGTGATTCAAAGTAGAATAAAATATGGTTTTGCCCTTGAGTAATAAGCTGATTTTCATTAGTATACTGATGGGAAATAGTTTGGGTGGAACCCCATAATTATATATGTGAGTTTTAAACTTTGTTTGATAAAACAGTACCCCCTTTGTTCATCGATTGAATTAATAATTCTCAGAATTGCTAATAACCGGGAAATCATATTGCTCAATTTGCTCATTATTACTACCTTCACTTTCCATTAGCATCTCAAATTTTGTAATACCAAGCAAAATAATTGTGTGGGGTTAGCACATCAGTTCCATGGGGAAGATAATTCGAGATCAGTAGGGCCTTTCTGTATTTCTCAAATTTTGTCAGATACCTTAACCACACAAACACACACTCCTAAAATATGGGACAAAATCTATGTAGGGCTTTCTATGTATTCTACCACCTAAAAATGGTGGTTTCTCGAAACCCTAGTGAATAAGCATGGCTGTATCAGTTACAGTCCTGTGCAACACCATGGGCTTAAATTAACCTGTGAAAAATATGTTCTATAAATATCACAAATTGAGTTCCGCTATTTTTAAGTTCCTCTGCATATTACATCATTTAAACATAAATGAGTAATTAATTTAAATATAAATCCAATTATCTAAAAATGTGAGCAGTTACTCTATAAAATGCAAGCTGTGCTGTCAGCACTTAGTTAATATCCATATCTTCAAAAAGGCTTCAGATTTCCCCTCCAGCAGCCATTTCTAGAGTTGGCCTGAATTACAGGGATCGTGTGGCTTGCCCAAAGGCATATAGCTAGCAACAGAGCCAGGGTTTGAACCCTTCTATTCCAGATAAATTTAAATCCCCTATCTTTTATTGTTTATTTTTTTAAAAAAAAACATATTTAAAAATCTATCCTTGCTATAGATCATGAGCAAGGGCATTTTGTACATCCAATGATTAACTTATTTTCCATAAACTTAAGTCAGTACTTCCCGAAATGTGGTACCAAGGGCCAACTCCATTAATAGAATTTGGGGTGTTCTTATTAGTAAGATAGATTTCTGGGCAATTCTGAAGAATAATTAGAGTATTAGAGGGAATAGCCCAAGATCTGCATGCTAATCAACCTTCCGGGTTAATTTGTAAGCATACTAAAGTTTGAGAATTATTGTTGTAAGCATGTTAAGTGAGGGCTAGAGTATTTCCACCACTCACATAGAACAATGTACAGGTAGATTTGGGCATGCAAATATGATCTGAAGCCACATCATCAGCCAATGCACTCTAAAAGTTAGAATATGGCCTGGTGCAGTGGCTCACACCTGTAATCCTAGCAGTTTGGAAGGCAGAGGCAGAAGGATCACTTGAGGCCAGGAGTTCAAAACCAGCATGGGCAACATGACAAGACTCTGCCTCTACAAAAAATGTTTAAAAATTAGCCATGTGTGGTGGCATGCACCTATAGTCCCAGCTACTCAGGGGGCTGAGGTGGGAGTATTGCCTGAGCTCAGGAGTTCGATGGGTGAGCTATGATAGTGTCACTGCACTCCAGCCTGGGTGACAGAGTGAGACCCTGTCTCGAAAACTAAAAATTAAATAAAAACTCAGAAGATGCACAGCATTTAACAGCCTACCTCTTAAAATTCTGACTGTACTGTTCTCTGTGTGGCATTTGATCTAAATGAGAAATGAATATCCTCTATTTCTATGTCTGATTTAGTTTGTCATATCATAATGAACAAGGCATTTTGATATACTGCTTTGACTAATACCTAGACGGTTTCTGACTTTTAAATGAGACTCTCCTATTTAACTATAATGACCTGACAATGCACTTTTAACTTCTTTTGTTACTCACCTGCAATTCAAACTGATCCGAGATAGCTGGACTACTACAAAGAAATGTGCCCTGTGATACCTTCCCTGTGAATCATATCTAAAAAGCCAAAGTAGGATTTAATCAGTTTTTGACAGCAGAAAAAAATTCTCATGCCAGCAAGATATAATGTTCAAACTTCTTTCCCTTTTGCACATATCCACAAAAGAACAGACCTGTGAAGAAACTGCCAGATCCAAGAGCTCACTCAGTCTACGCTGGGAGCTTTAAAGACGTGCTAAGCTGTAATATGCCCGTTGAATGGCTTTATTTCTCTGTGAAGATGGCCACATCTAATAAAAAAGGCTTTGTTGCTGCTGTCACTCTGCTTTCTAAGGTTGCACGCTAAGCCATTCTCCCTAATGCTGCTGCAAAGGATTACGATGTTAGAGGTTGCTCTACACTGCACAGCATCTGTATGTCCTCCATGTAAAAGAGCAGGCATTTATTCTACTTCACCAGTCTAAAGGTACATAGAATTTCTTAGTCTCAGCTGACAAGAGACTACTCATGAGGGGAGAAGGAAGCTGATGATGTTGTGACTCCTATTCGCTGCTGTTCAGGTTAAGAGATGTGCCATATAGAAGGCACATTCTTTCTGAGACAGCATGATGTAACCTTTGACATTCTATGTTTTAGATAAACGGGAAGAGTCACTGACTATAGGTCATTGTATCAGTATGAAAGCTAATGAGTGATTCATACCCGAATAATTTAGGCCTTTATTTCTAGAAGCAGCATCAGACGATTTAATTTTAAATGCACTTCAATTCAATTAAAACAATTCAACAAGTATTTATTTTTGAAACACATCTAAAAGGATCCCAACGAACATTTGTGCAATTTAGACATCTCTTTTTATCACATGCTGTTTCGAAGACCAAGAAATTTGTTTCATTTTCTTTAAAGAGTATATAATAAAATATTCACATAAAGGTAGATGGATGGTCATTGTGAATTAATTATTCTTTAATTTGTTCTATATATATTTACAAAGTCTCTACCATGTCCAGACATTTTGTAGTAGCAGCATAAATATTGATAAATCAAAGATATATATTCAGGGAGGGAATTTCTAAATTGTAAACTCCTTAACAGCAAAGATTGTCTCATTCCTTTTTTCTGTACTCTACATTACCTAACATGATGCCTAACACATTGAAGATATTCAATTAGTATCTGTTGAATAAATTTATTAAGCAATCACTAAAAGCAAATCATTGTCCCATATTTTACAAACAGATCCACAGGAGCATGAAGAAGTAGTAATAATGAAAACACAAGGAAAATAAAGGTCAAATCAGAGAACATGGAATAGTCTAGCATGGCTAGGACATACACTCACAGAAAATAGAAACATCTGAGAAAGATAAATGGTAAGAGAAGTGTCATCAAATTATGGCACCTTAAATGCCATGTGTTGAACTTTGGTTTCTTCCACAGTTAGTTGCTGCTGAATAGTTCTGTAAGAAAATGTCATCACAGCATTTAATTCTAAGTGCTTTGGTTTATGAAGGCTCTGTTCTTTCGGTTCCTTTTAAAGACTTCATTACCAGAACAGATATTGGGGAAACTTTCTGACTCCTGTATCTGATGCCCTCACAGCATCAGGTTTCAGATTTACATGAACACATCATCTTGGGCTGTACAAAGAGTTTTGTCTCTTTTTATTAAAATTTGTATCAAATATTAATTAAATTGTCAATAGGGCAAGAGTGACTATATACCTCCGGTTATATTAAATTACAGAAAGATATGTGGATTATGCAAAAAGCTAATTTCTAAAGGAAAAGGTTTCTATAGCTACTGATAATATCTTTAACTATTCTGCCTTAATGTAAGTATTTTTATATCAAATCCAAGTCTTATCAATCAACAAATAGTTCTTGAGTACCTACTAAGTGAAACAGTTCATACAAGCCCCCGTTGGTAATAGAAGTACAGGCAAAGTCTCAAACTTTAGAATTTAGAGTCTAGTTAGCTACAAGCTTTAGGGAAAACCCTGTGGACCTACCTTTTAATTCCTGCCACCAAGAGGAAATTTTGTCTGTGCATTTATTATTTTAAAGAACATGTATCCAAATCTCTGAAGCTTAGTAAACGATACAAAATACAATTTGACCTTCAGAAAATGTAACTCTCTTGTTGTACTCTTTGGCTCAAAATTTATCAATGATACACCATCATTTCATCATGCATTCAACAAATATCTACTGAGTACTTTTTATGTGTGAGGCATTATGCTACACCATAGAAATAAAAAGACAAGTTAAAAAAGTCCTTAGCTTAGTAGTTAAGATGTCCACACTCCATTTCTCAACTTGTAAGTCAGGCTCTGGTTTAAAAGTTTAAGTATTAACTTAATTTTCACATGAACCAATAATGTAGCCACTATTATTTAATATTAAGCTCAGTTTATAGATGAGAAAGCAAAAATCTCAACTATATTCAAGACCTAGATCAATCTTTATCTTTATAGGAAATGGTCTCCTCAGATAACCTCCCCCTCTGCGGTCCTCTCCCTTGTCTAAAGTCTCAGAGCAATTGTTTGACCCACTTACTGGTATCTTACTATTATGTGCTTGCTTATCTTCTAAATGCAAGCTACTTCCAACTAAATGTAGGGACACTGGATTAAAAAATATTTGAAGGTAATTTTAGGGGTTGAGAAAAAAAGTATTTTGGAGAAGTAGTTTCTTTGCTCAGATTTGGTGTTTCTGATAAGGTCTTGAAGGCCTATGAAGATAATAAATAGAACAGAATATCTGATTATGAAACTATCCTGGAAATTCTGGGCCTCATACGCTCATAGAATTTTAGGTTTTTGTATTATTAAAAGGCAGTGAGATTGAGAGAGAAGCATGCAGACTGTGGGTACAGTCGGAACAACTTCATATATCTGGGTAACATTGGGCATTATTTTTACACATTGGTAAAATGAGAATACATACTTGTAGGAATTATATGAAAAAGTGTACATACGACAGGTGTAATAGTTTCTCTTTACCCATAACTACATTGTAAGCTCCTGAGAAAAAAGAGCATCCCTTATACATATCTTCATATTTCTATTGGGGCTTAAATACTTTGCCCAGAGCATGTGATCAATGTGTGTGTGTGTGTGTTTAATAACAGAAGATTTAGGTGTGTCCTAGAAGAAAGCTGATAATTAGAAAAGCACCTAAAAATGGCTATGCAATTGCCTTCATTTAGAACTCCCGAAGTACAAGAATCACTATTAAATTAATTCATTCATGGGTTAATGGGTTATCATGGGAGTGGAACTGTTGGCCTTATAAGATGAAGAAGAGAGACCTAAGCAAACATCTGAGCATACTCAAGCCCCTCACCACGTGATGCCCGTGCTGCCTTGGGACCTGCAGAGTCCCCATCAGCAAGAAGGCCCTCATCAGATATAGCCCAGCAACCTTGAACATTTCAGCCTCTATAACTGCAAGAAATAAATTCCTTTTTTTTTATAAGTTACCCAGTTTCAGATATTTTATTATAAGCCATTGAAAATGGACTAATTCAATTGAGTTGATAGTACTTTCATGCATTTATTTTTTACTCTGTGAAATTGTGGTTATTTATTTAGTAGTTTAATCTGTTCTACAATTTTCCCAGGATGATTATGAATATCAAATTAGATAATATAAAAAAGCATTTTTGCAAATTAAAAGTGCTACAAAATTGAACAATACTGTTATAAATAGAGGCTGCCATGTAAATGATTATCAGTTCTGACACTTACAAAACAGAAATTTGAGTAGCAGTCTTTGAAATCTATTTCCAGAATTACCTTGAGACCAGACTTTCAAATTCCTTTTAAAGGGAAATTTATGAAAGAAAAAAAAAATCATGCTATTATGCTCTTTTCTCCATCTTTATCCCACCAAAAAAGTTAGAATATTTCTCAAGATATTCCAGTTCAAAAGTCCCTAGTGGCTAGCTGCCAAGACTAAATTTATACAGACCAAATTCTCTATAAATGTTATGGTGAATTTTCAACCCATTCCCCTCTCAGCTGTAATAAACTTATGCAGAAATATTTTTATTTCATAGAATTGACTTCCTCATCAGTATTAATAAAAGCAGCATTAAATATTTTCTTCTTTCACTTAGGGAAAAGGAAATATACTTTGCCCATAAATAGATAGTTACATAATAAAAAGTCAGCTTTTAAAAAATAAGGCACTGGGAACTGAGGGAAAAATGGGTCTCTAGATGTCTTGACAATGCAATGGCATAAAGTAAGGGAAATATGTTTTTTTTCTTGTGACATATTTTATATTTTATTGTTAGAGCAGTTTTAGGTTTAAACAAAAATTAAACATAAAGTACAAAGTTATCATATACCCTCTCTCCCCTATATTGTTTCCCCCATTATTAACATTCTGCATTATTGTGGTGTATTTGTTACAACTTATGGGCTAATATTGATATATTATTATTAACTAAAGTCTACAGTTTAAGTTGTGGCTCACTCTGCATATATATTCTCTGGATTTTGTCAATTGGGAAGAAAGATACAATAGGACTTCTCTTCCAAGTTTTAAGGACTTCTCCAATGCAGTGCAGTTGCCAGTAAATTTGCAAAATCAACAATGTTGGATAACAAAATCAACAATTTGCTTTGCAAATGTAGGAGCAGTTATATAGGCAATTTTATTTGTTTTAAAATATTTAAGTGTCTATCATACATATTGTGATAGATCCTCAGGATTCAACAGATCCAAATATATGGTCCTTGGGTTCAAGGAGGGCATGAACCAGTGAGAGAGAAACACTGATTGGGTAGTATCTGCAGAGACACTGGAGTGAAGGGAGAGAGGGAAAGAGATGAATTTGCGATGAGTGCTTATCTCTTAGGGTGGCCACTGGTGGAAGATGCTGCTATTCAACAAAGAGAGGTAGAGTTTTGGTGGGTAAGTGAGTTGGTCAAGAATTTGGTTTGAACATAATAGATTTAAGTTTCCCATTAGATATCCAAGTGGAGATACCAAGTAAACATTTGAATAAATGAGACCAGAAATTTGGAGGTGGGATATGAGTAAGGAATGGCTATTTGGAAGTTCTCTGCCCAGTAACAGATAAAACCTCCTAATTGATGTGTCTTATGCAATGAATAAAGGAAAGGAAGAAAAATGAAGCAGCAGAAATATAGATCAGAAATGACTTTTCTCCATCATGGCTATCTCAACCACTGGAAAAAAAAATAAAATAAGGGGAAAAGGCAGTGACAGCTGTATCTATTGGCAGGAGCCTAGTAGCTCTTTACTCTCTTGCCAGATTATTTACTTTCTTTACAAGTTTAGAAGAAATACCTTTGGCTTTTATTCTAAAGTTCCTGCTGAAGTAAAACATATATTTAAAAAATTCTTTTCTGAGTGTTTTGATAATTTAGGGAATATCACTATTATAGTTTCAGTTTCTTAGAATAAAGATATTCTAAATTGGAGGTTGTAGAACACAGAAATTTGTCCTCTCTTATTTTTGTGAACTAATTTTGAATGTATAAAATAAGATTTGTCATGGGCATTCAAATTCTTATTCAATAAACTATCAGTTATGAATTCAATATGTCCAAATTTCTGTCCCTAAATTTTAAATTATCACTGATACTTTATGTGATTTTGATTTAGCTTGAAAATTAAACTCCTTACATGACTATGTAGAATGATATAATGATCTACACAGTTAAGGTGAAGAGGAAGGTTTCTCAATTAACCAGGAAACTTTAGGAAAAAGGCAATATTTTTGCTTGAATTATCTAAGTGAGTACATACATTCTTTCTTTATATTTGAACTATATCTAAAATCATTAAACCAGGGTGTTTCTGCTTAATATTTTTGATATCTTAATAAGTTTTCCATCTGTAGACATATTATGTTTTCAATCCCATTATGTTTTTGTTTATTCCATTTATTTTGATTAATGTGTCCTCAATTTCTGGGAAGGAGATTTTGTAACGATTCATATTCTGCTGAACTGAACCTCTCTGACTCTGAGCACTCCAGCAGAAACAAAAGCGCACATGTGGCTCTTTACATTTCTTTTAATACACATTATATAATCAGCTGTTGGCAAATTGCCTCCCTGCCATGTCAACTAAAAGTTACAAAGTTTCAGGTTTCAAATTTTTCACCTTTACAGAAGCAAACTTCCACTTAAGAAACTTTGCATATACAGTTGTTGAATAGATTATGCCCTGAAAAATGATTAGCATTCCCATTAAAGTACAGTATCTTAACTAAATCAGGTGTTATTTCTGATATGACAATAATAACAATTATTTAATTATGGTTTTCTGTCTTCAACAGTGTGTTTCCTTCTTTGGGGATGATTCTATTTCATTTTCTGCAATTAATATTTTTATTTGCATAACTGTCAGTAATCTAAAATAGCCTTTCATAGAAAAAATTCCAACTTGGTTGGGATTTAGAATTCTGCTGAGAATGAGAAATTCCCTGGACCCATCTGGAATGGGCATATTATTTTATAAAACTAAAAAAAAACAAACAAAATAATTCTTTCAGAGCAACATTTTAGGAGCGTGCATAGTAACATAGATTTTGGCCCTAAGAAAAGTTCATCTACATTGTAATTATGTCCCTTCCAGCACCTTCTGTTAATTGTATCTAATCTATGCATCCTTCACTTTCAGACAGGCTCCCAAGGCAAATTCTCAGTGGTAGATATTTATTTAACCTTATCAGCCAGCTGGTTATTTGGCCAAAACTAAGCTGAAGGAGGAGGATAGACTCTTGAGATATGCCTATAGTATGCAAGAGTTCAAATTATTCTTTCGTTGAATAAACAAAATGGAAAGATGAAAACATAGTGAGGAAGATTCAATTTTCTCAAGATATCAGTTCTTCCTAACTTGATCTAGAGATTCAACTCAATCCCAATCAAAATCCCACCAAGTTATTTTGTGGATATTGACAAAGTGATTCTAAACTTAAAATGGAGAGACAAAAGACCCAACACAATATTGAAGAAGAACAAGTCTCTATCACTGCAGATTAGTTTTGCTTGCTCAAGAATTTTACATAAAAAAGAATTTAATGTATACTGTTTTGTGCCTCGCTTCTTATACTCAGTAGTTTTTGAAATTCACTCATGTTATTGCATAGTTAGTAGTTCATTCACTCTTAGTATTGCTGGGTAAAATTCCATTGTGTTAATATACCACAACTCATTTACTTATTCACTTGTTAATAGATATTTAGATTGTTTCCAGTCTTTGGCTACTATCAATAAAGCTGTCATGAATATTTATGTGCAATAATAATAAATGCCCCCAAACAATTTAAGCCATAAAAAAAAAAGTCAGAGGACTGACACTACCCAAATTTAAGATTTAAAGTTATAAAGACTGTAAAGCTATGGTGATCAAGACACCATGGTACTGGCACAAGAATAGACACATAGATTAATGGAACACAATAGTGAGCTCAGAAATAGACCCACATAAATATAGTCAACTGATCTTTGACAAAGGAGTAAAGGCAATATAATGGAAAAAAGATAGTCTTTTCAACAAATTGTGCTAGAATAACTGGACATGCACATGCCAAAAAAAAAAAAAAAACTATTCACAGACCTAAAACTCTTCACAAAAATGAACTCAAAATGAACTCTAAATTTCAATGCAAAACTATAAAACTACTAGAAGATAACATAGAAGAAAATCTAGATGACCTTGGGTATGGAAATAACTTTTTAGATACAACAATAAAGGCAGGATCCATGAAAGAAAGAATTGCTAAGCAGGACTCCATTACAATTAAAAACTCCTGCTCTACAAAAGACACTGTGAAGACAGTGAGACCACAAGCCATAGACTGGGACAAATATTTGTGAAAGACATATCTGATAAAAGACTATTATCCAAAACACACAAAGAACTGTTAAAACTCAATAAATAAGAAAACAACCAACTAACTAGAAAGTGGTTAAAAGACCTGCACAGACACCTCACCAAAGAAGATGTGCAGATGGCAAATAAGTATATAAAGAGATCTTTAACATCATATGTCACCAGGGCATTGCAAATTACAATGGTAATAAGATATCACTACATACCTATTAGAATGGCAAAAATCCAAGATACCAACAACACCATATGCTAACAAGGCTGTGGAACAATGGGAACTCTCATTCATTGCTGTCAGAATGCAAAATGGTACAGCCACTTTGGAAGACACTTTGGCAGTTTCTTCCAAACTAAGCATACTCTTACCATATAATCCAGCAAAACACTCCTTGGTGTTTACCCAAAGGAGTTGAAAATTTATGTATACACAAAAACCAGCACAACGGTATTTATATCAGCTTTATTCATAATTGCCAAAACTTGGAACCAACCAATATGTCCTTTAGTAGGGGAGTAGATAAATGACCTCTGATATATCTAGGCAATGGAATAGTATTTAGCACTATGAAGAAATGAGCTATGAATCCATGAAAATACATGAAGAAAATTTAAATACATATTACTAAAATGAAAGAGGCCAATCTGAAAAGGCTACAAACTGTATGATTCCAACTATATAACATTCTGGAAAAGGTAAAAACATGGAGACACTACAGTGATCGGTGGTTGCCAGGGATGGAGGTGGGGGTGGGAATGAACAGGCAAAGTACAGAGGATTTTTAGAGCAGTGAAACTATTCTGTGTGACCCTCTAATTATAAATGTGTCCAAATCCATATAATGTACAACAGCAAGAGTAAACCCTATTATAAACTATGAACTTTGGCTGATGCTGATGTGTCAATGTAGGTTCACCAAATTGTAACAAATATGCCAATTTGGATATTGATAGTGGGGGAGGCTATGTGCACAGGGGCAGGTGGCAGGGGGTATATGGAAATTGTCTACACTTTTTCCTTAATTTTGCTCTGAACCTAAAACTGCTTGAAATATAAAGCCTATTAGTAATAATAATAAAAATGATAAGGAGAAATAAAGTTCAATGGGAAGTCACAGTAGAAGCTGATACTCATAGTCAGCTTACAAATGACCTAAGAGAGAGTCCCTATCTAATGTTATTCTCAGAATTTACCATGGATGTATCTGTATTAGCTTTTAATTGATGATTATCTGCATAATATTAGGGATTAATATTCTGTGGGTAAGAGTCCAGTAAAGGAAATTACTCATTTGTTGAACACCTACTGTTTCACATACTGGACAGGTGGTTTACATATACATTTCACCCTCACAATAACCTGTAGGTAACTGGTATTGACTCCAACTAACAAACCAAGAAAATGAGGTTAAGAGGATTAAGCTACTCGCCAGTGATATTAAATGGTAGCACCTGTACCTTGACAACTTCCTCCTTGACATGATGCTCAGCTTCTCTGTTCTTCTCATCACTGGAATACGTGTGATAGTTAGGCTCTGCCAGGGTCACTATCAGTTCTTTTTGTGAATTATCTTTCTAATACTTATAATGACACATTGAGATGGATACCACCTGTACCTTTCTTTCAGGGGAAGCATTGCCCTTTATGATTAAATAAATCTCAATGCTTGACTCCCTCATTGATCTGGGGCTTCAACCAACCACAATGCCTATCACACAGGAAACGCTAAGTAAACATTTTTTTAAATCCCTGAATGTATAAATTAGCAAATGCTTTGAGAGGTATCACTATTTCACTGGCATAAAAAAAAAATAATTGCTTAATATTTGCACAGAATATCTGAAGGGATAAATTGCAGAGACTAAAAAGAGAAGTAATGACATTCCAATTGATTTTTCCTTTTCTTAAAATCAAATAAAATGTACCACCACATTTTAAAGCTATTTTAGTAATTTTGCTCTGTTTTATTTCAAATCACTCAAAACATCCCCCATCTTTGCTTTTTCCTCTCCATGTTATGGCTAAAATGTAGTTCATGAAAAGCAGAAATTCAAATTATACGCCCAGCTACTTCTCACTCACCTTTTAAAGAATCTCCCTCACACTATAAATACATCAAGTGTGCAGATGGCAAGTGAGTTTCCTAAGACAGCAGGTTGAACCCTCACAGAAAATGACCTGAAAAGGAATTTTTCAAATGCTTTAACTTTTTATAGCTCCAGTCAAAATATTTTCAAGCGATTTCAATTGACTGGCCACATGGAGCAGACCCCTGCTAGCACAGGCCTGCACACCCTCTGGCAAGATGTTATGGGTGTTTTGTTCCCAGAGGCAGGAGGGGAAGCAAGGTTTTGTTCTTTGTCCACATGAGTGCCCCTCCTGTGAATGTTTTCTTCTGAGATGCTAAATCAAGGAAAGTGATCTCTTCCCTTTGCCGCCTTCCAGAGCCTTGTTTTGTTTGTGGAGAGCCACCCAGGTTGTGAGACTCTCTCTGTTTATTAAACAGATAAAGTTCTCCCACAGTGTCTCTACCTTGCCTTGCAGAGAAGTCTTGCTGTCTTCTCTACCAATGAGGCAATTTTATTTGACAAACTGCTTTCTGTCTTTCCCCTGTGTTTCAGCGGTCCTGGAAAAGAATAATTGCTGGCAAAAGAAAAAACCGAATATTTGTTTGCTTTTTCTTTATTAACTACATTGCTTTAAAATCATAATCTAGAGTCTAAAACAAATAACCACAAGATTGGAAACTATACCCCAATTTATTCCTAGGTATAGAAAACATAGGTGACCAATCTGTGATTATAGACTTGCATTCCAATATTGCCTTTTAACACTCAAAATATTGCTTTGTAAAATTTAGATTAATATATCTACAAAGAGTCCTTTTTTAATGTGTAGGTTATTCTAACATTTTTCTATGAAAAATTAGCTACTTATTTTTGAGAATATGGGTAATTTAAAAATATATATGGTATACACTATAAAGAAACTGATAGCACTATCATAGTTGTTTTCAAATTTTAAAAACCATCTATAACAGAATACGAACGTTTAAATCATAATGCAAAATTAATCAGGATATTAATAAGACTATGATTTATTAATATCATTTTAAGTTAGGATTAATGGTTTTCAACCTTTTATATTCATAAACTCTTTTAATAATCTAATGAAGGCTATATTACATCTCCCCTAAATAACGCAAACCCACACACAGCATTTGATAGACTGATATCATGTGAAGACTGCAGGACCAGTTATAAAGTTCTGGGAGGACAGGGCCCATGGCTATGCAATCTGTCTGTTTATCCAAGTGCCTTCCATGGTACCTGAAACATGAAAAATACCAGTTGAATATTTCTTACATACACGAATTTATCACTACTCCGGAAGCTCAGGCGAATACAAATCAAAATAAAGTAAAAATTAGACTTTAAACAATTAGAAGGCCGGGCTCCTTGGCTCAGGCCTATAATCCTAGCACTCTGGGAGGCTCAGGCAGGCAGATTGTTTGAGTTCAGGAGTTCAAGACCAGCCTGAGCAAGAGTGAGACACCATCTTTACTAAAAAATAGAAAGAAATAGCTGGGCATGATGGCACATGACTGTACTGCCAGCTACTTGGGAGGCTGAGGCAGGAGGGTAGCCTGAGCCCAGGAGTTTGAGGTTGCTGTGAGCTAGGCTGACACCATGACACTCCAGCCCAGGCAACGGAGTGAGACTCTGTCTCAAAAAAAAAAAAAACAATTAGAAAAGAGGAGGCAAAACTATTATTTGCATAGTGTGTTTATATACCACAATAGCAAAGAAAATGGATTTAAAGAGCAGAATTAAGAGAGTTTAGCAAAATGGCTAAGCAAAAGGTAAATATAACCTAAATGGCAGTTTTCTTGTATACTAACAATAACTACTTATAAATAAGGAAAATAAAGCCCTTATTTGCAATATTAATAAATACATAATTGATGACCTAGCAATACTTTTAATGATCAGTATAAGAAATGAAAAGGTACAAATATTTATTGATATATCTATAAAAGCATTACAAAATTAGAGAAATATATCATTTCTACAAAACAAGACTCAATATATTATGAAGTTTTTCCAAAATGATGTACTTACAATCAAAGTACAAATGGAATTTCTCTAAACTTGACAGAATAAGTCTCAATTTCATTACAGAAGAAATGAGTGAATAGAACATTAAGAATATTTTGGAACAAATTACAGCTTATGCTAACATAGTACTTAGCACTAACCATTTTAAATATATTTAATCCTCATTTAGTCCCCACAAAAAAATTCTGAGGTATATGCTATAAATATCTCAATTTTACAGATAGAGAAATTAAAACGCAAAGATGTGAAGTCATTTACCCATGATCACACAGTTAATCAGTTGGAATGTTTGGATTCACAACCAAGCAGTTCAGCTCTAGTCTTCAAGGCTAATAAAATAAGTTATAATCCCACAAAACAGAAAACCGTAATATAAAACTCCATAGATAAGTACAGTGTTCTTTGAAGAATCAACAGATAAAAGCTAACCATTTCCTGATCATTGACTATGTGCCAGACACCTTATATATGTTATCTCTTAATTATCCCTCACCCTGTGATATAAGCTCTTTGTGTTCATTTGAGAGATGACACAACTGAGACATATAGGTTAACCAATTTGCCCAAGATCATGGTGACTGTGGTGCTAGTAAGTGGTGGAATTGAGATTTGAATCCAGGCTTTTTTTTATACTACTTATGAAACCACCATTTAGAAATTACTAAAGGAATGTAAGACAAGAACTGTGGTAAGGGCTTAAACTTTGAGAAAGCACAGGCCCAACTAAGAATAATGATAATAATCAGCCACTGTCCCTTTGTTTGCCTCTCTATAATTGCCACTCTTGGATCACACAGCTGGTGGTTATAAATATTCTTTCTCTGTAGATAACACCACCTTTTCTAAATCTAAAGGTTTCTGAGATATCTTCCAGGTGCCCATTCCAGTAGATTGGCTGACCCACTCAGACTGGTGATCCATAGCAAGAAACTGACTCAACTGGAATTGTGACCCCAACCCAGGAATTGAATTGACACAAGAAGATTGCCTAATCCTTGCCAGTCAAAGTATCTCTAAAAACCCTGTCTCCCAAATTGAGAAATTCCTCCCATCTACCTGCTTAGCCCTGTGCAGAATTAAACCCTTTCTCCATTGCTATCCCAACTGTCTCAGTGTACTGGCTTTTATCTGTGTAGTGGGAAATACAACCAGGTTGGGTGGTAGGTAACACTTATATCCTTCACCTGTGAAAGTGTTAACAGGTAAAGATAGGAAATATGATTTAATGAAGGGCATTGACATGATTAGACAGCTAACTAAAACAAAAATCAGTAAGTATTCTAATCTCACTTCATATGTCAATATAAACTCAGATGAATTAAAGGTTGAAATATAAGAATCAAATTAACTTAAAAAACTCATCTAAAAAAATACCAAATTCCTGAATAGGAGAAAATACAAAAAAAGAAATTTTAAATTGCAGACATAAAATTATGAATGAATTTTAAAGGAAAAATATAAATTAGGGAAAAGCTTCATAAAGATTACAGACATAGCTATAAAGAACTTATAGCTAAAGATAAGAAGCCTATTACAATAATAATAGATAAGTGGCTTAAGGACATGAGTAGAGACTTATATGAATAAATGTGAATGACTTCTGAATGAATCAAAATGCAACTTTTAAAAATGCTGTATATACTTTTTATTTGATAACATTTGTACAGTATTAAAATTAGTAATACTTAATGTTGATATGGATACAATGATTGATTTTTTTCTATATTGCTATAAGTAGTGACTAAGACAGTCTTTTTAGAAAATAATTTAGTAATATGGATAAGGGTCTTGAAAGAGCTTAGTTTGATATAGTAATTCCCCATAGAGAAATCTAGTCTAATGAAATGATTTGATTTATTTACATTATATTAATAATAGAGCAATATGTGAAATATTAGGGAGGCCTTAAAATAATACAAATGCTTCATAATAATCAGAATCAGAAAAAGATTATACTATATTATGTCAAAAAGCAGAACTAAATATTATATATTATGACCTCAAAAATATAAGGTATACAAAAGACTCAATCAAGTAAAAGGTGGGAGAGAAGAAAAAGGAAAATAAAAGTATAGACAGTAAAATAACATAAAATCACATTTTAGAAATACATAAAGGTACATAAGAAATTACAATAAATATAAGAGGATGTAACTAATTTACCTGCTAAAAGGCAGGGACTCTCAGAACACACAAAGAAAAAAAAACTTTAAAAACCATTAGCTAAGAAAGAGAAATATTCTGAGTATTTAGAATAAGTAAGGCATAAAGAAATAATATCAATATATGGTTATTTCTGTGTGGTGGCATTATGAGGGATCTTTATTATTTTCTTAATATTTTCTGTATACCCAGATTTTCCTATGATAAAGAATATATTACTTTAATAGTCAGAAAATTATTATTGAGGCAAAAATTAAGACAAGTTAATGATTGTGCTTATGTGCATTTCTCTTAAAAGTAATTATTTTGACAAAATCTTATTATATACTTAAAATTTTACCCTTACACAAATAAAAAAAAGAAAAGAATTACTGGAAATTGCACTGCACATCTATAAACCAAAACTATTTCCAAATGAAGCCATTTAAGTGAGCCTATAACAAATTCTCCCTAAATACAGAGGTAGTAGATTATCTTTCTACTTTTTCAATCAGGACACGCTACCAGCAAACTTTCTTATTATGGGATGGAAGATAGGAGATCTCTCTGTAGATTTCATCCTCAAACTATGTTTCCTAGCAACGCTCTTTAAGCCAGAGTGTCTTTTTTTATATCAATCATTCACATCTGTGGAAAATGATTAAAAACATCTCTTTCATCCTGTGAGTAAACAATATGAATTAGTCTAGCAGGCAGCTGCAAATGGAGAAGAGGAATATCAATTCTATAATCTCTAGAATTTTCTCATTCACTTTGGAATACTATGATGCCTGTGCTTTAAGTTTGGGGAAACACATTTGCATTTCTCTGTCACAAGTTGTATGATTTAACTAGTACTTTTAATTGTCAAACATTTGGACTCAAAAGGAACAGACACTGTAACTATATAATCCTCATTTTTTCAAGATCAGAAATAGCTGCTGACTCAAGGAATACATTTCACTTAAAAAAAGCAGTCTTTGCATTGGATCAATCATTCTTAACCTTAAAGGTAAATTAGAATAACCTGGAAATCTTTTGAAAAATAACCATTCCTTGGTTCAAAACTCCAGTTATTCTGTCTGGAATGAGGCTTGATTAAATCTCCAAGTGATTGAAACATACAGTCTAATTGAAAACCATACATGCTATGCAAGGCATACAGTAAGTAATGAATAAAGTTTCTGGAATAAATGATTGAAAGAAGATGCTCAGACATATCTTAAATATACTAATCTATTCATAGATTTTCTATAATGAGTCAAATATAAAGTTCAAATAATGAAACCATAAAGAACCCTAAGTGAAAAATCAATGTTTCATGTATTCAAAGAAAGTAAAAAATGTTTTAAAATGTCTTTCTGCTATTATAAACTATTTTATTTATACTAAATATGGAATATGTTAAATTCAAAACATTTAAAAAGGAGATTATGTATACATGCATGTTGATACTTATATTACCTTTAGAAAGGAGTGTACACCACATTGGCTTATTGAAAATAGAACGTTATTTTGAGGTCTACCATACAACTAAATGTGGCACTATCCTAAGAGATAGGCAACTAGAGAAAGAGGTCCAGATGAGATTACTTCCTCTGAAAGGACTAGTTCCTATGGTCTTAGAGGGGAAAAGACCTAGAATAATCAGTGTTGATATCTCTCGGTTTTCACTGTTGTACATTCCAGAAAGGCTATAGAGAACCCTTTAGGAGAGTGAATTAGAAACAAAAAATCAGCCAGGCATGATGGCTCACACCTGTAATCCCAGCACTTTGAGAGGCTGAGACAGGAGGATCCCTGAGTCCAGGAGTTCAAGACAAGCTCTAGGTAACATGGTGAGACCCTGTCTTTACAATAAATAAATAAATAAAAAATTAGCTGGGCTTTGTGGCATGGGCCTGTAGTCCCAGCTACTCGGGAGGCTGAGGCAGGAGAATCCCTTGAATCCAGGAGTGTGAGGCTGCAGTGAGCTGTGATTGCACCACTGCACCCCAACCTGGGCAGCAAATGATTTATATGCATAATTAGTTTTATCATTTTCTTTCCTAATCATACTCCATTATCCAGAACTCAAACTAGCAAAAACTTGGACAAAATGGTAAACACTAATCACCCAGCTCAAGTTTTGCATGAGTGGCTGTGATAGTCTTTTATACACAACGTTACTGAAGAAGTATCTATTTTTTATTTCCTGATCAATCTTAGGAAGCAATGACACATTTTTGTAAGTCAATGGCTATAGCCATGGTACCCCAAATAGGGAACTCTCCTGGGGTGTTTTACATTTTTTGAGTGAAACCCAACCTAGTTATCTGTAAGACCTAAATATTCATTAAAAGGACTCTTAAGCATTTATTTTGGTGAAGCAGTGTCATGCAAAAATCACCAAGAAATTAACGGTGCTGTAACTTGAAAAAGTTTGGGAACTTGGCCACAATAAAACTCTAAATCATGTGTAACTATGAAAACATCTACTATTAGCAAAGCTAATAGACAATCACTCACTAAGTTCTAAAGTCATCCTTGAAAAATTTTGCATATTAATATCACTTTTTTCCATTCAAATTCATATATAAAACTCAAAACGTTTGGGATGGTTTTGGTACCAAAAATCCACCTTGCATTCTCCTTGCACTCATGGTCCCAGTACAACACATTTGTTCTGGGAAATAAGCCTTCCTCAATCCTCATTCTATGTGGATGCAAGTGATGGTACATAAGTTTTATGCCTGCTCAGTCATAATATTGAATTATCGTATTCTTTATTCACAGGAGGTATGGTTCAGGAACAGGTTCATAATCTACTAGTAAATCTATATAATTTCATCCTTTTAGCCACAGTGATTGGCTCAGAGATGAGCTTGTAACCCTAGAAGTTCCAAGCACAGAATACAGTAACTTTATGAAGAAGCAAACAGAAGTTTCCCTCTCTTTCCTACTGGACTTAGTCCTATGAGTATGTGAGCCTAGACTCAAAGGAAAGTATCATGGAGCCTGAGAATAAAAACGGAGTCAAGAGAAAGATAAAAAGAAATTAAATCACCTCTGTCCCATGATATTCCTGAGGCTGTATTTACTTCAGAACTTTTCAGTGATATATAACAGTACAACCCCTGCTTTCTTTAGTTTGGTTGTCTGACACTTACTGTCAAAAGAGTCTAAGAGATGCATAATCTTTCACTGTGTCATTTATTTCCTTAAGAGTAAATCCTTTTTTTGTCCATAGTACCAATTGCAAATATCCTAGCTAGTGAATAAATCTGTCTTTTCTAGAATTTTCACTTCTATATTATTTAAACACAAACCTATTTGTACCCTGCACTTTAGCCAAAGGTTTTTACCACTATATCCTGAAAACTCAATGACTTTGCTATTTTTTCATAACATTTACTCAGCAACTGTATTTACAGCCACTTAGGAAAGAATGCTCTCCCCCTTCCTCTTCATACCTACCTGCCCATAAAAACTCAGCAAAAGGGAATCCTCAAAGACTTCCTAAACTGTAGACTTCAAAATCAGCTTTCGACCTCTAAAATCTAGTTCATTCTAGGTTTCTTGATACTCAGCAAATAATTGTTGAATGAAAGAATACACTGTTAATATGTATCAGCTATATAATTTGCCTTTTCTTTATTGCTAACCTATCCCTCTATGGTATAATATTCACTTTATTTATGAAGATTTGCCATCCCAAGTAAATTTGCTCTTTCGGGGTACACTCTGCATTACACTACTTTGTATTCCTTCCAGAAATCAGCAGCAAACTTCCTTAAGTACAGGTATTATTACAATGTTTATTCAGCTTATTTGATGAGATAATGTTATTTTCATACAATTATCACTAAGAATATCTTGCTTCTAAAGAGTTGGCTATTTTTTTCTTGTTGCAAATCTCTAAACGTCCAACAGAAGAACAAACTATGAAATAAAGTTGCACTAAAGGTAAAAGTCACAATATATAAGGATTGCTTATAATAATAAAGAATTTGTGTCTCTATGGTCCTCATATCCTCTCTTATCATAGGGGACCATATTTTCCTCCTATATATAGGAAATCAAGAACAAGAGTAAGAAGATTTTCTTATTTCCAGCTTCAGTTAGTTTCTGTAATTTCCCTCCATGCTGCTTAACACATATCTCATTTTGTGTGTGTGTGTGATATTATTAGTCTGTTTCTCAATTTTATGTCATTTTTCCCCTAATTTTATTCCTTTTATTCCTGATCTCCACCATTTGACTCATTTTGCATAATATGTAGAGAAAGAAGAGAGGAAAAGGGGAAAAGTCCAGACTTTAGCATAAAATGCTTCAGTTTACTTGTCTTCTGGGAATGCCATTTCTGATATTGCTTTGAGAAGAACAATCTTTGTTGTTTTCTCAGAATTCTTAAATTAATCTAAGCGATTTCAGAGAACAGATGCAGAGAAATGAACTTTTCTTTATTGTAGGAGGAATATTGGAAAATCTTTTGGAGAAATAGTCAATAAAATCTTGATGAGTGATTACTTTTCCAAACGAGATGCTGACTGATGTCCTACATGGAAAGGGCAAAATGTTCTGTGTATAATATTTGATAAATAATTTAATATATGTAATTAAGGTCATCATAATGCCTCAAAATCTCAACTTGAAAAGCCATGACATTGATTTAGTTCCTGTACATGAGCCAAGTCCAAGTCACAGCTTAGTTGTTAATAAATCTCTGAATAAACCGAGTTGTGACCTCATTGTCCTTCAGACTTCCTATGCGTCTTGATTTTATTTTCATAATATTATTTATTTTAGATGACATATAAAAAATTAATCCAAAACATCTTGTAGAAAGCTGTGTAGTATGAACAAAATCTTATTAGCAAATAGAAAGTGCATTAAACATGTCAGCCTCATAAAGGCTAAGATGATCTCTTTCTTTGAAAAGAAATGTTTAGGTTTTTCACTTTGATTCTTTCACAAAACAAAATTCTAGAGTGAAAACTAATGCTCTACTAAAATTAATAAAAATTTTGAAATTTATAACAAGATGATATGGGTGTCCAGCATTTGTGAGTCTGTTTATTTGAACATGTCATTTTGGGTGTTAACCTAGAACAGTTACTAAGTGCAGAGTACGAATTGCAAGGAAAATTAAACTTGTGTATGGAAAACTGTCTACATATTCCTGACCTTCGCTGAGCCCAAGGTAGGAGAATTAAATTTAAATGTTAGGCTAGCTGTAATGGCAAATTGGCAGATGATTACTGCTGTTGAAGGGAAAATATGCCAAGTTGTTCAAATAAGATCACAAAACAGTAAAGTTCACATTCACAATTATTTTGGTGAAATTCAGTTCCTAGAGAAAATCAAAACCAAATGATTAAGATAGAAATGTTTATGTTTTGAATTATATAGACAAATAATTCATATTTATCAAGCCTAAATTTTAGAGCAAAATAATACATAGAGGCAAATATATTAGACTTAGCATTTCCTTACTGAATGTATTGAACTCATTAAAATCATATTATCACAATCTCTTCTATTGGACACTTTTGTTAAAAGAAGAAAATAATAACTATCTACCGTATATACAACCATGCTTCTGTCTTGAGTAAGCAGAGAACTCTCTGGTTGCAGCAGATGGAAAAAGAAAATCTAACAACAAAAAAAGTCCAATAAATGTATTTAATAGGAAATGTTTTATTATAGAAATAGATATATTAAATTTTTTAATAACGATAATGGAATTTTTTGATAATTTATTCATATTCTTCTTACCAGAGCATTATGTTTGCTGGCTCTAGTATCCTAAAAATTTGACGATAAAAGAGGGCCATATTGATGGTTAAGTCAAATTACTATTAAAGAAGACACATGCCTCTAGGTTGTGGTTATTGTGCAATGCTACTTGACTAATTTTTTCATAATACTGCATAAGGTTTAAATGTAACTCTATATCCAGTTTACTCTAAAAATTGTTATGGATTTTTTTCTTCAAAGCATTCTTGTTACTTTGATTTCAAATCAATGAGCATCTCATTAGGAAAGTATGCTTCTTTTAATTTAGTTTTAGGCGTGTGTTTTAGGAGGCATGTCTGTAAAAACCCAAAACATGTATCAGTTCTTCTAAATTTCCCTACTCTTTATCCTCTACACATTTTATCTCAGCTGATCAGTCTCTAGACTAAAAATCTACAATGGTTCCTCATTGGCCCCAAACTAAATACCTAACAATAGCTATCAACTATCAGATATTTGCTATGTGCTGAGCTTTTTGATACATTACTCCTTTTTAATTTCAATATATTTAGGGGGTACAAGTGCAGTTTTGTTACATGATATATTGCATAGTGGTGATGCCTGGGATTTTAGTGTACCTATCACATGAATAGTATACATCGCACCCAATAAGTAATCTTTTGTCGCTTCGACCACCCTGCTACAGAGAAAGGAGAACTAGGGCTCAGGGAGCTGACATTGAAAATAGTGTCTGTCTGATTTCAAAACCTTGTATTCTTTCCACTACAAATGATGGTTCCCAGTAATAGTAGCTCCCATTTATTTAGTGTCTACCACATTCTAGGCACTATACTCAGGAGTTTGGGTTCACATCTCACTTCTACCACTTCCAACCCATGTGTTTTTGGGATCATTAAACTCTCTTAGCCTCAGTTTCCTGATCTATACAATAGAGTAAATAAGAATAATAAGAGTATATTATAGGATTATTGGAAAGATAAATTGAATAATCTATATAAATAGCTTAGTACAAAGCCTAGTATATATAAGTAAATAAATATTGGCTATCATTATATTATTATAAAATACTTCAGATATACAAAAACCTACAAAGATAATAATATAAATATCAAACACAATGAAAGTTATACATAGAACATTATAAATACAATTGAAGCACATTGTACAAACTCTTGATTATATTGACATCTATCCTTCCCAGATGTAGCTGTATTTTGGAATTCAATATTTATCCATCTCATGCATGTTTTTATCCATTTACTAAAGATGTGACTATTGTTAAACAATATATAGAAGACTTTTCAAATTTTTAACTGAATGAGACCAACTGTATTTGTTCTGTAACCTGATTTTCATTATAAATATTATACTTGCAAAAGGCATAGTAATGATATATGAAGCTATAGTTCATTTGTTTTCACTGCTATACACTAATCTGTTGCATGAATTAAACCAGTTTCTTCATGTATTCTCTTATAAAGTATATGTAGACGTGTTTTCACTCTTTTGCTGTTTCATAAACTGCTACCATAATAAAAAAATTATGATGAAAGTAACATAAAACATTTTTCTAGTGCATATGTCTCAGGTGCTATTCTAAGTGAATTACATAATTAAATTAGTTAATGTCACAAAAAGTCATAGTACATACTATTATTGTCTGCAATGTAAAGATGAGGAAACTGAGTCAACTTAACACAGCTAGTACATGGTGTTACTAGAAATCAAAATCAGGCAATCAGGCTTGAGCTCTGTAAACACTTCATCTTGTTTGCACATTGGAATCATCTGGGCACTTAAATATAATGACTATGACCAAGCCTCTGTCCAAACCAACTGATTCAAAATCGCTGGGGATCAAATCTTTATGTAAACAGTGTTTAACCTCATTTTAATTAAACTTTTTGTTTTGAGGTATCTGTAAATTTGTATGCAATTGTAAAAACACAATGCAGAGGAATCCATGTACCATTTACTCAGTTTTCCCCAGTGATAACATCTTGCCAAACTATACTACAATATCACAAACAGGATTGCCACAGTCAAGATGCAGAACATTTCCATCACCACAAAGATCCCTCCTGTTGCCTTATTGATGAGCTGAGACAAAATTTATGGAGGACTTAGCACTCTGGGAGGCTGAGGCAGGAGGATTGCTGGAGGTTAGGAGTTCAAGACCAGCCTGAGCAAGAGCGAGACCCTGTCTCTACTAAAAATAGAAAGAAATTAGCTGGACAACTAAAAATAATATATAGAAAAAATTAGCCGGGCATGGTGGCACATGCCTGTAGTCCCAGCTACTCAGGAGGCTGAGGCAGAAGGATTGCTTTTGAGCCCAGGAGTTTGAGGTTGCTGTGAGCTAGGCTAACGCCATGACACTATAGCCCAGGCAATAGTGCAAGACTGTCTCAAAAAATATAAATAAATAAAATAAATTGTAGGGGACTAAGAGAAGGGAAAGAAGAATAATTTAGAAGAATTGATATATGTTTTGAGTTTTCACAGATATGCCTTTAAAACATATTGATATATTTAAAATTGTAATTGTACTCTTAAAGGAAGATCCTTGCCCAAATATGAACAGCACAAAGATAGTTAAGGCTTTTCATACAATTATAAATGCCCTTTGACCTAAACAGTAAAATTTTAATATGAACATTTGGAAGAAGCAAAGAAAAAAAATGTTAAATGTTGTATGTTTTGGTTTAAAAAATATTCTAACTATCAAATCGATGAGGAGAGTTTCCATCGTGTCTTAAAACACATATATTATAATCAGAAGTTTAGCCCAGGAAAGCTCTACCAAACTTTTATTCAATAAAGAAGATTATAACTCTTCTTTGAGGCATGAATTAAGTTTATGTTTTATGCATTTAATAATGCATCATATTTCATTAGAGATAATGTATAATGGAATGGGCAGTAAAATTGCTGAGATTTTCAACCATCTATGATAATGATAATTCTTTAAATTCATGTGTGAAAACCTTAAAATAGTTCTTATATTTTATAGAACTCTTTAGAATTAACTTTTACCTTAGCATTTTCTGTTTCTTACCTATTGCCTCTGTCTTAATTATATAATGTTTCACTTTCTATAAGGATTTACCACATAATTGTGATATATTCATTGGGTAACTCAATGAATATAATAAAGTGGCAGAGGAGAGTGAGTTACCAACCAGTAAAATGGCAGAGAAGTGTGCACAGTAGCATGGGGTTGGTGTCAGCCAGACTTGGGTTTAAGTCCTGGACCAGCTGCTGACCACTTTATGGTTTGGGGCAATTATCTTGCCTCTCAACCTAAATGTATGCATTTTGTTAAAAAGGGCTAATAATGGTACCAGCCTCATAAGACTGCTGTGCATATGCAACAAGACCATGTCAATAAAGTACTTATTAATAGTCTTGTAACATAAGCTATTATAATTAGCACAAATATTTTTATTTCCCAAAGCCCAGTTGAATATCAGATGAATCTTACTAAGCCCTCTCAGGATACCTGTATAATTAGAAATACTCAAGGTAGGATATAAGCAGCATTTCAGTTATACCATAAAAGCCTTTATTTGAGTCACAACAATTCACTTGATGATATGATTTTCCTATTTGATATTGATTTGTTATACTTGATATAATTATATACTATGTTTGAAATTTGGTAAATAATGATTGTAATTTTCTATATTATGATAGAGCAGAAAACCAAAAACAAAGCAACAACAGCAAAACCTCACTGAAATTCCATAAGATCAATGAAGGTCTAATACTGACCCTCTGATTAAATACTTATGTGACTTTTTTTCAATTTATTTGATATTTTAGACTCATCTGTTTTCCTACCATAAAACAAAACAAAACAAAACAAAACAAAAACGTGTAAGATTCACAATAGATCTGTGGTCCCCCACCCTTCGGCCATGGACCAGTACTGGTCTGTGGCCTGTTAGAAACTGGGCCACATAGCAGGAGGTGAGTGACAAATGAGCAAGGGAAGCTTCATCTGTATTTACAGCTGCTCCCCATCACTCACATCACTGTATAAGCTCCGCCTCCTGTCAGATCAGCAGTGGCATTAGATTCTCATAGAAGCATGAACCCTACTGTAAACTGCTCACATGAGGGATCTAGGTTGCACACTCCTTATGAGAATCTAGTGCCTGATGATCTGAGGTGCAGCTGATAATAATATATAATATAATAAATGCAATGCGCTTGAATCATCCCAAATCTGTCTCCCCCCAACACACACCTCCCACCCCCTGCCTCGAGGTCCATAGAAAATTGTCTTCCATGAAACTGGTCCCTGGTGCCAAAAAGGTTGAGGACTGCTACACTAGATGACTTTTGAGGCAACTTCAAGCAATGGGCCCCTCAAAATTAAAAATAGTTTTTCACATTCCATCTCAAAAAGTATCCAATCTTATTCAGTAATGGACAAAGAACAAATATAAATCCACATTGTAAAAAATAAAAATACCTTTCATTTATAGAAAATCACTCAATAAACCAGATTGTGTGTGTGTCAATGTTTTACTCTTCATAGTTGGCAAAATACATCTGCAATTTTCCTGTTAAACCACCACTTTCATCAATAACGTCCCGCCAAAAGAAAAACAGCAGATAAGTACTCACATTATTTTAGAATGATGCAAATTAGTCTGACCCACCCCGTTCAACTCATTTGTTTTTATTCAGACTGATTCTATCCTGTTTTGGCAATGTAAAATGCAAAATATCACCTTCAAGTTTTATTTAAAACATTTTAACCTCTCCCACTCCCTCACTGAGACGATAGGACTATCATTCATTCAGTTGATAAGACACAAATCATAGAAATTATTATTGATTATCCTCTTTTTCTCCATTGATAACCTATCTAATAGCAAATCTTTTAGACTCCAGCTTCAGAGTATCTCAAATCCAACCACTTTGCCCTGTATCCCTTCCTACTACTGTAGTCCAGTCCCCCTAAATGACTTCCCTGTAGTCTACTCTCTATAAAATTACTGGAATTATCTTTTACTATTACTATTTTTTGGCATAGTTGGCTTTCTTTATTAGACAATTTTAAATGAATTTTAAGAATTATTATAATTTTATTTTTAATCTGCATGAAGCAATTGTACATATTTATGGGCTCCAGTGTGATATTTCAATACATGTATACAATGTGTAATGATAAAATCATTAAAAAGTGGGCAAAAGACATGGAGTTATCTATTAAAAAGGCAAGCCATGTTATTCCTCTCTCTAGAGTCATACAACGAATGTTCATTACAATCAGGTATCATATAAAGCCCACAGGACTCAATCTGTCTAGGCACAAGCCTGTTCCCTGAACACAGCACAGAACAATACACATTGTGTTTATCGCTCCCTAGCTTTTTCTTTTTTTCCTCTAACAGGGCTGTCCTTCCTTAGGGAATTTGCACTAGTTATGTAACCAACTACCAGCAAAGGACTGTCATTTATGGGAGCAGGTAGAAAGATGACTTGGGATTAGTCAAGAGTATAAAAGTTTGTAAGGCACAACTTTATGTTTTTCTGGCCCCATATAATCCTAACTTGATTCCCTCCTCCAGGTGGACTGAGCACAAATTTCGGTATGCCTCCATGAGGAACTACATATACTCACTCACTTGTATCTTTAGCTGCTTCTTTGCTGGTTCTGTATAACACAACATGAAAATAACTGTAAACCAAGCATGTCATAGTTCTCGTTAGTCCTTCCACTCAAACCCTTTTTGAGCTGGCCAAGCTCAATCATATTAAACTTTTTATCTATTTGTGCATGAAACTGTGTGTGTGTGTGTGTGTGTATGTATGTGTGTGTGTAGGTACATGTGTGCATACGCTTTTGTGTGTAGTCTGCATAACTACATAACAAGCTTCTTTAGATCAGCAACTGTGTCTTATAAAACTCTGTCATTCCATCACCACATCCTTCCCTACCATATCATTTATCACAGTAGGGACTCAACAAGTACTGATTAAAATTTTATTTATTGATTTCCCTCAAAGAAATGATGCTCAGAACTGCCAGAAATGTTAGGTTAAGAAATTAATATCTATGATCTGTCGGCTTGATTGTGAACCAATAAGTACCTCACATCAAGAAATGGAAGTTGAAAGAAATATTAGGGGTAGAGTAATATTTCAAGTCTCACTAGACTGCAAATTAAACTATATATACATCTTATCTTATTTTTTGTTTCAAATTTTGAATAAGAGATCTCCAGTGCAATGGCATTTTAGACAAAGGACAATGTCTTTTGTTATAATAAATAGATTCTGCCACGTGTAGTTCTATCTACAATTCATTTTATGTTAATTTTTTGTTTGTTTTATTCCTTGAATAACTCTAATGGAAGATATACATTTTATATGAGAAAAGATAATCATTGTCTTCAAAGTATATTATTTGTATTTGCAATTCAGAATAATTTCTTTTCCATTCCAATGTCATCACCAAGGGACAAAATAATTAGTGGTTGTTACGGTTAACATGTGTTTAGTTTGCAAACCATGACAGCAACATGAAATGAAAAACCACTATAGATTTTTCAATAGATTTTTGCATAATAATAAGCACTGTTTATCAAGAAACTATATGCCAATATTTTTCTATGGGTTGTAACTCATTCTGATGAATTGATTATAATAACATGTATATAAAGAAAGAAGAAAGTGATGTATTTAGTATCCTGTTATCTTGATTGCTTTCAACAGAGCATCCTTGGATCAAATGTCCAAAATGTCACTTAAATTATTACTGTATTATTTTGTGTTTTATACTACCTAAAATACTCATTCATAAATATAGCATTTTATTTAAAATTTAAAAAAAAATTAAATTAGAAAATTCTTCCCAATTTTAATATAAATATTGGCCTTATTATTTCTGAAAGAAATCTAAAATGAAAATGATAGTATAATATTAAAAATCTCTAAATAGGAAGTAACTAACCTCAAGGTATACAACTCAAGCAAAACTGTGAATTGGGTGAAGTTTAATTCATTTGATAACTTTTGTTAAAGCATCTAGTGCTTTCCAGCATAGTACTAGCAGCAGGGGACATGTGGGGTTACAGCTGCTAGGAAGAGAAAACACAGTTGGTCTGGATCTGTGTGGAATTTATAATCGACTAAGATAGAGACAAGTACCACAAATGGCAATGATGGGTGGGTATTCAGGCTGCCATGGGGGAAATGCAGCACCAGGGATAAACAGAAGCACATAAACCAGAGAGGAGCATGTGCAAAGGCATCAAGAGAGCAAAGTGTGCAATTTTTAAGGCAGTGAAAGTCATTGCTGAGTGCAGGGGAGGTAGGTCTGTGGAAATGAAGAGTACAGGGATGCTACTGCCAAGGTCAGTGTTTGTTTTAAGCAACCTCATATTACCCTTCTACAGATTTTGTAGAAATTGTTGTAAGTATTGTTTCCCAGGCATTCTGGGTTCTTATTTTAATTTTTAGCCACATAGATACCGACTCAACCTGAATCTCCGCTCCCATCTCACACTGGGTTGTTCAACTTTACAGTGATTCCCAACCTATAGGATGTGGCCCACAAGTGCACAGAGATGATTACAATCAATCCAAGAATCAATATGAATACAAAACTTTACCATGGATTAAATAAACAAAACCAAAATTTCTATTAAATGGCTGGCCTTAAACTTTCTTCAGACTGTTAAAGACTTTTATGATGCTGTTTTTCTCTTCCCTGTGTTCTCACTTTTAATAAAATATAATGATTTTATGTTCTGTTCTCCAAAACTCTGTGAGGTACTGACCAGTACAACAAACTGACCTGTGCTCTTGTGATAATAGATCCTGATGACTTCCATTGCAACTATTTCCAACTGGTATCTTAAGATTCGAACAGGAGTTTTCAAGAGAAAATTATTCAGCTAGGATCAGTGGCCTAATAAATGGTAAATTGGAACCTATCTGAAGATATTGGGAGGCATAATACCCTAAAACTAAAACTTATTAGGTAAAGTGTCTTTGCCCTGTTATGACTAATAAACCAAATCTGCCTGGGCAGATATGGTTACATTCAAATAGGTAGATCTCATAGTACCTAGCATAGTATTTTCCAGAGAGGTAATCATAGAATAAATTAATAGAATAAATTATGACCAACAATGACATAATTCAATTTAGAAAAAATACTTTATGATTCACTTGTTCAAAAACTATACTTTGAGTGCTCACTAACATTAATAATAATATATACTCACTCTGATCCAAGTGTTCCACGTGCTTAACTTACTTAACCCTTATAGCAAATAAATGAGAAAGTAGGTATCTTTTAGAAGATATTAATGTTGGGGATGTTGGGTATAACAAATAAACAAAAATGGAATCAAATAGTATGTTATAAATATTACAAACAAATCTAAAATTCTTACCAATAAAAATATATGAATATAGTCATCATTTCATTGGCATTACTGAATTTGATAATTTTTTAAAAATCTCACATAATTTATTACATATTATTGGCTATACAATCCTCAGATTCTCTAGTTTTCCCTTATACAACATTCACTTTCTCTCTGAAATATGCCTTGGTATATTTTAAAAATTGGATTTAATTTAACAATTTCTTTTAAAAATACAAACCAACTTTTGGATATTTACAGATCTTTTTTGTCTATTAATTTGATGATTTAGTCTATTAAAATTGGTCTATTAAAATATCTCCATGAGTATTAACATATTTAAATGATATGAAGCATAGAAAATTTTGGAATAGTTGAATTATTTGAAAATATTTGGAGATGGATGACTTGCCACACTTAAGAGGGGAATGGAAAGGTTTTTAAAAGATATCTTAAATCCTCCATACATAAGTTAAACACTTTACACAAATGAAATATAATTTTCCAACTTATCTTTTCATGGTTCAGACTGTCCATGACAGTTGTTAAAGCCTATGGCCTCATAATAATAGAGTTTAAAAAACATTTACTTCAGTAAATATCCTTGCATAGTCAGGGGGCTTTAAGCAAGTCAATACTTTGAGAAGATATTGTAGTAGATAGTTTTTAAAGTGCTTTCGAATGACAATAATAATAGAAATATATGCTTTCTATAATCCTGTTCAATGGACTGGCTTATAAGGTTTGCTTGGAAACTTTACTTACAAATTATAAATGTCCATCCTAATTAAAATCTTAATGGTTTCTGTATAAAGTAAATTTAGCATTCAAATGGCCATCTAGTTCTACTCAATAAAAATATTTCCATAAGGATAATTATTTTTATTTAGGATGGTAAAGATCTTAAGCTCTGGAGAAAGGAATTACCCTAGAAACTTTAAAAAAAAAAATAAGAGACTTTAACTCAAGAAAGAATAGAATCTAAAAAAATCTTAGCAAGTTGTGACTTTTGGTTAGTAATGCTTTTAATTTCTCAATGCAAATAATTTTTCCAGTAGTAAAACTAAAGCCAGAAATTACAACAGGGCCCAAAGCAATGTCCAAAACTAAGAAGTAATCCCATGTTGTTTCCATCCACACTAACACAAACAAAAAAATACCACCAAAGACATAAAATAATTACAATAATAAATAAACAAACCCAAAAAGCCCACCTCTACTCTTCTCTCCCTTTACATAAATGAACCAGTATTGCTGTATTTTATATTATTAAATATTTAACAAAGTAAAGAGAAAAATATTAATTAGAAGAAAACTTCTAAATGTACTAACCTTCAATACTGGACCTCTACTAACTACTGATCCTTTTAAAATACACATATATTTCTACATGCTCTAATCAGGTAGGAGGAATTTCATGACTGAGGAAATCATTTAAGATTTCTAGGGTAATTATAATTAGATGCATGAAGCAGCATAATCTATAACTACAAAGTCAAGAATTTGGTCCATTCAGTAGTACCTAAAATTTAACTTGATTTATTGCCTTTAAATCTGACTATGCTATAATTATTTCCAGTCTAGAAGTCCATTATCCCTTTCCGATCTAGAGAATATTTATTTCTTCTTTAAGACAAGATGCGTGTGTCACTTCCTTTAATTCTGGGAATTAAAATCTAAACTTCTCTGATTAAGGCAGAATTAAACACTGTTTCTCCTTGTATTCCTGTATCATCTTGGATAATATTTACATGTTACATTGCCTTCTGATTGTTTATATTTGCCTCTAATATATCATATCTTTATTTTCTGAGTGCTTCCACAGTTCTAACCATGTCAGATGTGCTGAATAAATATTTATTGAATAAAAGCATTAGTTAATGAATGGCTTAGGAAGCCAGCACTATTTGACAGTGCCAGGATATGAAAGAAGGCTTTGGTAAAATAGTGGGTTCATGTTGATTTGAAGATGATAAAATGTTTTAATAACTGGCAGTGATTGCAAGCACTTGCCAAGTATCCTTTTCCTCTTCTCTCTGCATTCATAAGGGTGGGGACGTATGACCGGATTCTAGCCAATAGAATGAGGACAGAAATAACATAAGGCATTGTACCAGACCTGGCCCTTAAAATATTCTCCAGCCCTTTCTTCCCCGAACACATTGGAGGCTACACATTCCAAATGGCAGAACTACAGATGTGATGTGAACAAGAAATAAACCTTTTAGTTTGAAACAAATATTTGGATTATTGTAATTAGAGCACAGCTTAGTATATGTAACTAATATAGATATTTGTATCTTGAAGAGGGACAAAGTTGCAAAATTAAACCAAATCTTAAAAGGTGAGACAAGAGCATGGTGGTCAGATTGTGGGCAGTGGGGAAGCCAATATGTGCCTTTGAGAAGTCCAATATTAGACTCTTGAAACATATTAAGCAGTGAAAAAGTTTTGGTAAAGGTATCTCTTACAGAATCCTAGAAAGCAGAACACATGCTTCCTGAGCTAGCATCTCTAGGGGAAGAGGTTAAAAAGTCTTGTAATGAGTGTTGATTATGGAAGAGTACCAGAAAAGGTAAAAAAATGAGGGCAAATGAGGAAAGACATTCCCTTAATGTTTAATTGCTGTAAAACAAAATTCACTGTCTACGACAAAAATAATATCAATGTATTGTGAGGTTTGAGACATGAGTAAAAGTGAAATGTATGACAACAGTAACAGTGAAGGCAGAAGGAAATGGAAGTATGCTGCTGTAAAAGTACCATACAGGAAGTGGCATGATATCATTTGAAGGAATATCCTTGTACCATACGGGAAGTGGCATGATATCATTTGAAGGTCATTAATCAAATATATATGTTGTGAACTCAAAGAAAAATAAAAAAATTAATGGATAAATTGAAAGAAACTTTTCTGAAGAGAATTAACTTTTAAAGAAATTGGTAAATATATATTGGCACAGAATTATCTGTAAGGATTATTCTAATAAGGTTAGGGAATTGCACTTCTGTAACAAAATGAATCTCACTTCTGTAACAAAGTGGGGCAACATAGAGCTATCAAGCCAGGATTTTACAGGGCAAATAGATTTCTAAATAATCTCTGAATAGGAGAAAAATATTAAAGAAAAGGAAAATAGTAGGAATTACTTATAATTAATTTCTTAATTTATGTAACAAGATACTATAGAAAAGCATTTAAGATGTTTCACTGGGTACTTGAGAAACATTTCTGACTTTTATTAAAAGCCAATAGAGTATGCACTATGTATTTATAAAGATGAATTGTGTTTGTCAAATGAGTTGAGCATAATGAGTTCAAAAGTCTAACTTCTGGTCAATATTATATAAGGAATTAGGGGAAAAAAAGTAAAGCATTATAGAGTACATAGCAGGACCAGGATTCGAACACATTATGTAAGATAATGGATGTTCTATTTTAAGGAAAATATAGTAGCTGGAAAAGCTTTGGAAAAGAGTAATTAACTGATAATGATATTAACGGATTTTTCAGAGCTATAAGCATAAAAAACAGTCTTCAGTTTGGAATGTTGAAAGTAGAAAAGCTGTGGTGAATTATTTGAGCCATTCAAACTGAAAACATCAGTACTGCTAAAAATTTATTAAAACTTGAATCAGGTAGTTTTATGATAAAGTGATAGGATATAGATAAGTTAATCAAATGTCACTATATCTCTCTATATCCTTTACTCTTGTGGGAAATATAATTGTAAGATGGTCTCAAGATTCTTGCCTCCACCCAGCATAAACTTCCTGTAAATTCTCCCCCTGAGTGTAGGTGGGGGCTGTGGATATGATGAGTATCACTCTTGTCAAGAGGTTACACTATATGGCAAAGGTGAAAGATACTGCAGATCTAATCAAGGTCCCAAATCAGTTGATTCTGAGTTAATTAAAAGAGAAATTATCCTGCATAGGCCTGTCTTAATCTAGTGAAAGTCCTTAAAAGAGGACTTGGGCCCTTCTTGAAGAGAAACGGACCCTGCTGGCCTTGAAGAAGTGAGCTGCCATGTTGGGAGGGGGCCAGTGAGGGGCTCTAAGGCGGGAGGAACAGCGAGTGGCCTCTGGGAACTGACAGTGAGAAACGAGGACCTAAGTCCTATAGCCACACGGCACTGACTTCTCTAACTATTGGAAGAGAATCCCCTGCTCCAGAAAGGAACACAACCCGGCTGAAATTGACTTCCACCTTGTGAGATTCTGAACTGAGGATCCAGCTGAACTGTGTCTATGATCCCAACCTGTAGAAACTGGGATAACAAAGCATGTTTTAAGCCCCTAAATTTGTGGCAAT
>VSMD01110814.1:0-45926 GCA_008750895.1 Mirza zaza | reverse complement strand
ACAAACAAAAAAAACCCAAAAAACCAAAGTAGGGTTAATAATGGGCTGTGCCAGCCGGGACAAAGCAAAAGCCAAGCTGGGTCACTAGATGATCTGGAAGGGCCCTTCCAGCTCTCCTGCTTGTGACTCTGACTTTGACCTTGATCACAGGATGAGCCGGAACATCTCAAGTGTAACTATCTCCCCCCAACCATGTTGCTAAGACACTTACGTGGGGTTGAGGTCAGGCAGGGGGCTGCCAAGGCTACCAGTGGCATTTGTATCAGTGCATTTTCTGACTCAGCCTTTTGGCGTTCAGAGGAGGCAGGAGCTCTGGTGGGGGACTATAGGATGTGATTTTGCTTTAAATCCAATTTTATCGAGAGTGAGCACTGGGCGTGGTGATGGCATTACAAGTGCACAAGCCAGACATGGGCCCTGCTCTCAGAAGGAAGTTCTGGGTTTCAGTCTTGGGCAAGTCACTTAGCCTCTTTGTGCCTCAGTTTCTCCATCTGTAAAATGGGAATGGTATCTACCCTCGTTACATGATAGGGCTGTTTATGAGGGTCACTTTACAGAAAGGCAAATGCACGACAGTATTTTGTAAAGGTCTCGTGCACCTGCATGGGATCATGTTCAGACAGGATCCCTGCCTAATGACAGCAGTGATGACATCATTCTAATAGTGACAGCTGTGCATTCTCGGGAGTCCCAGAAGGCACCTACCACATGACTGAGTGACTTTTCGCCTGGAGAATCTGCGACACAGAGGAGTGGCACGGCAGGCGGGCCCTGAGGCATGATGGAGAGAGGCCTTGTGAGCTCGTCTCTGGTCCTTGTCTGTAACTGCTGTATTGTCAGAGCGAAGGGCTGAGGGTTAGACTAGGCCTGAGTCTTGGACGTGCAGGTTAGATGCATCCCTGGCACCTCTTGGGCCTTGGGCACCTCCGCCCCTCTGCTGGGAGTGTGTGACAAAGGCAATAAAGACCTTGGCATGAGGATGAGTCTCTGCTAGGGGTTCCCTGCCCTGAGCCCCCTCTGCCCAGGCCTGTCCCTTATGACTGATGTGACACTTCCTTCTGTCCTTCTGCTTTCCGTTAAGGCATTGAGGGGCCATACCCTTTAAGCAGCACATCTGCCTCCTGCAAGGGGTACATAGCCACCACCACCCCACCTGCCCCAGGAACACCAGACTAAACGCTCATGGCCTTGTACTCTGTTTCTGGCTGGGGTGGGGGCAGGAGGAGACTTCAGCCTTCAGGGCAAGGGTAGGACAAGGTCGTCTGCTGGGGCCAGGCTGGGACAAGCCACTCTGCTAGAGCCCACGTTCCTCCTGCTTCTGCGAGGGACGGGCAGGGGTTACAGTACAGAGGCACACGTAGGTGTACAGAGGTGTGCAAGTTAAAGATAAAAGGGAAACTAGACGGATAAGCAGAGATGGTGGCAGAAGCCAGAAATTAAGTAATTACTTGTGATTGAGGTCTAAATTTGGCTCTAAACTTTCTGGCAGACAGGACAAAAAGAGCAATATGACAGGTTTCTTAGTCTCTTTGTCTAATTGAAAGAAGCAGGTGTTCAGAGAAGGCAATTTTTTTCCCTCTGGCACAAAGTTCTAGAAGGAATTTATCACCTGGATCCTTATATAAAGAACACTGGGTCATAGAAGTTCATTCGTTGAACAACAGGGGAGGTAGACATGGCTTTGGCCTCATCACTGACACCTTATGAGCATCTGTGGCCTTTGCTGTTTCTTCCTTGTTATATCGCTCCTCCTCCCTGCCCCACTCCCCTCCTCCTTCCCTCCCCCTGCCCTCTCCTCCCCCTGTACCCCTCCTCCTCCTGTCTCTGCTGTCTAATGTCTGTGTTTCCTGCTAGACTATAGGCTCTGTGTACACAGGGGTCTGATTTGTCCTGCTGATTGCTGGGTCTCCACATATCAGAGAGATCCCTGATCCAAAAGTGTTTGTTAAGAGAATGTCATAATTAGTATTTTGGTGGAAAAATGAGTATTTTGTGGGCAATTGGAGGGATATGTAACCCAGACCTGGGAGTCAGTTGAGGGGGGAGATGGTTTTCTGGAGAAAGTGACATCTCAGCCAAGTCTTGAAGGACAAAGAGGAACGAGGTAGGGGTTGAGGGTGGTGAAGACTGTTCAGGGAGAGAGAAAGTCCCAGGGCAAGAGAGGGAGACGTGGCCCCTGCATAGAGGGCGGGGGAGAGGTGAGCAGGAGCTTTAGACAGCGGGCAGGAGCTGGACTTCACTCTGAAGACAGTGGGATCCCTGAAGAGTCGTCCGTGAGCAGCTGGGCTCTGGAAGGACGACTCTGGCTTGAACTGGAGGGAAACCAAGGAATCTGGGCGAGGAATGATGGTGACGTAGACTAGAGTGAGCAGAGACCTTGGAGAAAAGTGGGCAGGCTAAGAGACAGAGTGAGAGAGTCAGAGAATAAATCAATTCAGCTTCTAGCAATTGCTGGGATGAGGGAGGCACGAGTCTACAGTCACTCCCACTCCCAGGCTCGTGCTTAGACAACTGGGTAGTACACGGGTCTCATCAGATTAGAACCCAGGGGGAGAGGCAGGCTTTATTGGGGAAAACAATGAGTTCGATTTGGATAGTTGCTTCTGAGATCCTGTAGAGTCCCCTGGAAGCAATGTCTGGTAGCACATGGGTGGGCTACTCAGGAGAGAGCTGGCGATTGAGGTAGAGTTTTGAAGTCATCAGTGTATAGAATGTAGGTGAACTCAGGGGGCTGCCTGAAAACCCTAGGGAGAGGAAGATGGGAATGGGGAGAAGACCCAAGCTGGACCCTGAGAATGCAACACTTAAGGGCTTGGTAGAGGAAGAATAACCAGCAAAGGGCAGTAGATATAAAGACAAGTGAGCGTGGTGTCAAAATTGGACTTTGGGATTTGAAGAAGGCTGAAATGGTCAGTGATGCCAAAGGCCACTAAAAAGAGCAGAAAAGATAAGGATGGAAAAATGCCTTTGACATTTAGCAACAAAGAAATCACAGATGACTCTTGCAAGAACGACTGTGGTGGGAGGTGGTGGCAACGGTGGCGGTGTTGCAGTGGGTTTAAGAATAGGAGGGAAGGGGAGGAGAAAGAGGAAAGAGGCCGGTTCCTTGAAAGAGGTTTGGCTGTGGAAGGGAGAGGAAAGGAAAAGAGGTAGTTGGAGAGAAGTGGGGCAAGGAGGGAGAATTATTTACATTTTTTTTAAAGATGGGAGAACATTTTATGGACAATGTTTTCAGCTGCAGTTCTGCCCAAGATAAAGAAATGGTCTTTGTGTTGTTGTTTCATGTGTGAGTTCAACAAAAATTCCAAGGAGATACTTCTGGATAAAGAAATGTGGTCTAAGAATTTTGTGGGAATCTCACCCAATAGAAGATGGAGTTCTATACACCCTGAGTGGGGCGTGGGGCCCTTCTAAACTCAGCTCGGGGGTGTCTGGGCTCTGAGTGCTCAGAGCAGGATGGCAGAGCACCCCTAGTCCCAGCTATGGAGTTCTTTGACCTGTGGCCATCAGGCTGCATGGGTTCCACTGCCCAGCCTGACTCCCTGGTGTGACGCTGGAGTCACCTGCCTTGTTATCCCATGGGTGTGTTCGTGCCGAGGGCAGCCAGTGATCAGAACTGGCCATCGGGATCCACGCGGGGCGGATGAGAAGGGAAAATATCTCATGGTGAATGATGTGTAGCAGGAGGCAGGGAAATCATCAATATACATGTCTTTGGACTTAATCCCTGAACTAAATCTACAGTTTTCCTTTCCAATCTCCCAAAAAAAGGTGGGGGCAGGGGGTGGGGAGAGAAGAAAAATCAAACGACCCCATTAAAGAGTAGGCAAAAGAAATGAACAGAAGTTTTTCAAAAGAAGATAGACAGATGGCCCACAAACATATGAAAAATTGCTCAACATCACTAATCATCAGAGAAATGCAAATTAAAACCACAATAAGACATCACCTTACCCTTGTTAGAATGGCTTTTACTAAAAAGTCCAAAAACAATAGATGCTGGTGTGGATGCAGAGAGAAAGAATGCGAATACACTGTTGGTGGGACTGCAAATTAGTACAACCTCTATGGAAAACAGTATGGAGATTCCTCAAAGAACCAAAAATAGATCTGCCATTCGATCCAGGATTCCCACTACTGGGTATCTACACAAAGGAAAGGAATTCATTTAATCAAAAAGACACCTGCAGTGGAATGTTCATTGCAGCACAATTCACAATTGCAAAGATCTGGAATCAACCCAAGTGCCCATCAATTCATGAGTGGATTAACAAAATATGGTATATGTACACCATGGAGTACTACTCAGCCATAAAAAAGATGAATTAATGCCTTTTGCAGCAATTTGGAAGGAATCGGAGACCATTATCCTAAGCAAAGTATCTCAAGAATGGAAAAACAAGCACTACATGTGCTCTTTAATAAACTGGAACTAACCAGTGGGCACACAAATGCACAGAGGGCGGTAAAGGTCATTGGAAATCAAGCAGGGGAGAGGGGTGGGGAGGAGAGGGGCAAAACCCTACTCAGTGGGTATAATGAATACTATTCAGGTGATGGGCACTTTTATAGCCCTGACTCAAGCCATGTAACAAAAACATTTCTACCCCCTTAATATTTCAGAAAAAAAAAGAGAAATCAATAAACCAGTAAGTGAGGACTAAAGCCTGGGGGTGGGAACGTAAAGCCCTTGTGTTCCAGAGGCCTCTACTTTTGGGGCCAGGGACTTGGGAGGACCAGCGAGTGGCAAGTGTCCTTCCTGAGTCAGCGATGTGCTGAGAGGCCCTTGGCTCCGCCCTGGGCCCGGCTACCACAGGACTTGCCTGTCCCAGCGATTCCTATCCCCCGATGCCAGGGGGCTGGGAGCAGGGCAGATCTAGCAGCTTCTGATGCCGGAGGAGCAGGCTGGGGCTGAGGGGGTTTCCTCCAGTCCTCTCCCCATGGGATCATAGAACACGGGTGCATGAGCTTCCCACACTACTGTAACACATTGCCATAAATTTAGCGGCATAAGCATCATAAACTTATGAGGTTGTAGTTCTGCTAGTCAGAAGCCCGAAAGCCAAGGTGCCAGCGGGCTGCGGCCTTCTGCAGGCTCTGGCCCTTTCTGCATCCTGGAAGCCAGCAGTGGGGCATCCGCCATCCTCTCCGCTTCCGTCGTCACGCGCCTTCTCTTCTCTCGTGCTCCTTCCTCTGCCTTGTAGGACCCTGGGATTGGACCGGGCTCACGAGAATCTCCCCCTATAAAGACCCTTGGCGTAATCACACCTCCAAGTCCCATCTTGCAGGTAACATAGTCACAGCTTCTAGGACGTGGACCTCTCTGGAGGCCACCATTCTGCCTGCCACAGTGGGTATCTGCTCGGCGTTATTTCCAAGTGACCCGCAGCGTCCTGACGTTTCTCGATGGTTCTTGGGGTGGGCGGGGGGCGGGGGGGCAGCCCTGAAGCCCACCCGCCTCCAACCTGAGCAGCTGCATTTTTATCTCTGTGATGTGCTGGGCCCTCCAGAAGGCTTCATTTGAAGAAAAAGTTTGAAAACCACTGATTTAGTGCAGTCTCTACAGAATGAGGCCCAGAGAGGGAAGGCGGTTCACCCAACCACGACCAGCTAACAACGGCAGACCCGGCGTTAAGCTCTGGTCTCCTGTCTCCCAGCCAAGTGCTTTTGCTACTGGTTCCTCTTGGGGACAAAGCAAGACCACGTTAAGGAGGGGCTTGTGTCCTCATTTATTGTTGCAATCATCCTGAGCAAGAGCAGAGGGTAATTATTTTTTTCTTCTTTTTCTTTCCTTTTTTGGGCCCCATTTATGCTGAGAAAGGCCCTGTCTGGTGAGGACAGGTGAAGTTCCTGGTTGTCCCCCAGACGCACCTCCTCTCTGTGCTTCCTTGGGTGCTGGCTAGTCGCAGTGTGTATCCAGTCACACTCGGTCTCGCTCCTGCTGGGGCTTCTGGGCTGCAGATTGTCATTAAATTAGCTGCGAAGGTTTTCTGTGGGGCGGGAGGCAGCGGGGCAGGGGATGTGGTGGGACTCGGGGGCTGTCGTTTGCTGCCCCGAGTGCCTGGGATGTGATAATTCAATCAGGGGGCGCGCTGCCTCCCCTGCCCTAGACACACGCCCTACCTGCCTGATAGCCAGACAGAGTCTCGAAATGGAACAATTAGATCTAAAGCGAGCTGTCCGAACCGATTTTCCCTTCATCCTCAACCGGTTCTGCAAATCCTCTTCCCAGCACTGTCTTCATTAGCAGCCGAGACAGCCCGGACAGGACCCAAATGGCCGGCTCCAAATTGGTGTCCCCTGCGCCCTGAAACACCAGCTCCCGTCCCAGCCGCCACCTGCCTGCGCTGTTTGCGTGTCACTCTCCTGGCTTCCCCTGGTCACAACCTCTGGGCTGCCCTCTGACAACCTCTGGGCTGCGCGGGCCGGACTCTGGGGGCAGCGTTGACTTCAGCCCCACTCGGGTGGCGCCCCCTGGAGTTGTGTGGCTCTCCTTGGGCCACAAGGAAGGGACTGTTTCCGAGGCAGCCGCTCATGCCTTTGTGTCTGGCCCACGCGGCAATGGGGAGGGAGGAAGGGCTTCTCCCTCCAGGAGCTGGAGAAGCTCCGTTTTGCCAGTCACTTCTGTCTGACCCGATAAGTGGACACCAGGTTGGTGGCCCTCTCATCAAGTCCCGTCGCATCTGTCTGGGTAGAACGCCCCGAAGCAGGAAGAACGTGGCAAAGAGAAGAGTCTGGAAGGGCTCTGGGCACTGTTCTGATGGAGCGTCTTAGGGTGATCGAATGTCAGGACTCAAGATAGGGAAACTGAGGCTCAGTGGGGCAGGGGACTCACGAGCATACTGCCGAGGGAGTGGGCCAGACCTTGCCTCTGTTGTTCTTTAGGCCCTGGGTGCACAGCCTTGGGCCCAAGCATAGAGACGAAGCCACTGTCTTCATCTCTGTCTCCCAGAGCCTAGCATGGGCCCCGTGTGCCAACGATGCTCGACACAGACTGTGACACAGGTCAGTGCGTCTGGGGCCGGATGGCTGGGTCCTGAGACGGAGTCCGCCCTCCTCATGTGTAGCAATTTGGGGGACTAGAGGCAGCCATTGTCCCCAGGGCCTTCAGCACGGCTGAGGGGAGTTCTGGGAGAGAGGAGTCTGCACCAGCACCGGGGTGGGTGTCAGCATCTCAGGTTCCAGCCCCTGTCATGGGTTGTGGGTCGAGTCCCTTACCTGGGCTTCAGTTTCCCCTTCGGTAAGAGGAGGGGGTTGGGCTAGGTGGTCCCCACGGTCCTCCCAGCTCCAACATCCTGAGCAAGCCTAGAGGACTAGAGTGAAGCACAGGGGTCGTGGGCCTGTGGCACCAGTTTCTTGTCCTGATGGGTCTAGGGAAGGTGGAGAGTGTCCCTTTTCTTCCCAGAGACCTTTAGGCAGTAGAGTCTGGAGCCATCTGTGTCTCAGGGACGGGAGCCTAGAAGGCAGGTGGGAACTCGGGCCTGGTCTTTGGAGAAGCTAGGGATGGCTCCCCGCTGCCCTTTGTAGAGAGACAGGACTAAGTCACTAACTGGACCTTGCTGGCCCTGGGGCAGATGACATCCAGCTCCACCTGGGACATGTCGCTCACCTTGGGATGCCAAGTGCCATTTCGAATGCCACTATTGTTAGTCCCATTGCAGGGGGCACATCTGGGGAGAGGGGCTGGGCCCTAGGGGACATTACTAGGCTGATTAATGTCCACAATGGCCCTTAGAAGGGCTTTGGTTTATCTCTGGAATTGCAGAGTGACCCACATGACCTGGCAATGTGGAGTCAGGTAGAGCTGCCTCCAGGATCTGGGCGGGCAGGGACTTCTTCTCATTCCCTGTTGGTCCTGAGCACCCAGCACAGGATGGGGCCACCTTTGGAGGGAGCAGAGGAATAAGGCAGATGTCAGCATAGGGGTCAGAGAACAGAAACCCAGGGCTGGGCATTGCCCATACTCAGGGGAACAGGGGAGGAGGGGGTGGTGGGACTTGGGACCCAGGAATGGTCCTGTCCCAGCTCCTGGCTCCAGCAGGCTTGCAGGCTGTCTTTCCAGGCCATGCTGGCTGGTGGCCTGGAATCACCCGTAGCCATGGTCACTGTTGTTCTGGCTTTGATCCCTGGTGCAGGTGGTAGTGGTGATGGCTGGAGAAGGTGAAGGCCGGAGAAGGTAAATGCCCCCCACTGTCAACATCTGTGTTGGGCATGACTGTTGCCCCACAAGCTTGGATGTGTAAGAAACTGCCCAATGCCTCACTGAAACCATATTAACTCTGACTCTAAGGCCCTGATCCTGCCAGGCTAGGGGGAGCTTCTGTTCTCATTGGGGTCCTTCCCTTGGCCCAGGGCCGTGTGCAGCAGGCCCCAGGAGTCTCATGCTGAGCAAAGGTCCCTGCAGCTTTCACAACTGCCCACACTTGGCCCTGCAATTCCTGGTGCCCCAGCAAGCCCCTCGGCCAGCTGCCAGGTGGTCTTTATAGCAACTTCCCCCAGAGGTCCCTCCACCCTCCCAGCTGCTCATGGTCTCCATTCAGAACCCATAGACCTTCCACCTAGGCTTGGAGAATCTCCTCTCTCCACCCCCATTTCCTGCCGCTCTTGTTCTCTTCGAAGGTACTGAGCTCTCTCTCCTACTTTCTGGGTTATTCAGCATTGGCCTCTTTCACAAAAGCAGGAAGAGAAGTTTTCTGCAAGCATCCTCTGTTTCAGGCCCTGGGTACGAAAGCTTCCTTTGAACTAATGGGATGCTCAGGCTCTGACCACCTTCTTGGAGAGGTGAATGGGGGTGGGGAGTCCATGAGAAAAATGCAGATTAATATCTCAATAAATGCCTTGCCACTCCAGCGTCAGCCATTCTGGGCGTATGAGAGGAGTTTCATAAATTCATGCCAGTCGGTTGATAACTCAGGCTGGGTGAAAAACAAAACAAAATAAACCCAAACTCCTGACATGACATTACAAAAAAAAAAAGGGAGACTTTTGTGGGTTTTTTTGTTTGTTTTGGTGAGCAGAAGACCTCAGAGAGATTAAGTGCTATTTGCAGAGATTGAATTCAACTTGTGCTGCCCAGAAATGCCTTGGAGTCTGCAGGTTGGTTAAAAGGTTTATAATTAATATTGCATTGTTGTTTTGGGTTCCCAAACAGAGAGATCTGTAGCCCCTCTCCCCTCAGAATACCCCTCAAATCCACCACTAAATTGCAGTCGACACAGTATTGATTTAAAAGAACGGCATGAAATCATTCATCAGGCATCGGGCCCAACAAATCGGAGTCGTTTATTCCTAAGTCGTTTAATAGCTAATTACATGCTGCGTAATGTAAAAATGCAGCGAGGCCCCATTAAGAATAAATCCGATTGTTTGCAAGGCGCATTATAGAAATTCAGGTCTGGCAGTCTTCCACTGTCAGTGACTGGGTATTGAGGCTTTTGGCAAGTGAAAGACCCGGAAATAGAACCACTATTTTTATAACAACCCTGTTATACTTAATGCCCATTTTCTTCTTGTAAGTGCAGCAAAATATGGAAATATTGTCATGCTTTTTGGGGGCAATTTTCCTACTGTGATTTTGTGTTTTTTGTTTTTTGGGGTTTTTTTTTGCTGTTAAAAGCCCCAAGAGAGTGCATTTACTACCTACTTAATGCTACTGTCAAAAGATAGCAAAATTCATAAAAACTCAACTGTCAATTCAATCCCCAACAAATATGCAATTATTTCAGGCTGGTGTTTTAAGCAAAAGTGGTTTTGGTGGCAGACACTTGCTTCTATTTTCTGAACAGGGCTGGAGGGAGGTTCTTGCTTTTGGCTGTTCTGGTTTCTCCGAGGATCTCACAGGAACACCTGTTCTAACACACAGGAGTGAATTTCCACTAGCAGGGAGGGCCCTGACATTTGGCTGAATTAAATGCTGGCTTTGGTGCCCTTTTGTGTATCCCTTGGTAAGTGGGGAACACACGGTAATTTTTCTTCCAGCCTCACGAAGCCCATCATTCCGGGACATTGCACGGGGGTGCTGGGCAGCAAGTGACAGAAAGGCCGGGAAGGGAGGAGAAAATAGATGATCTTTCCCCATAATAATACAGGGAGACACGTAAAGGGAAGTGAGTGGTAATGCTCTTGAAAGATAAACAATTGACTGCCTGTCACAAATAATTGATGACTGAGATCCTGAAGAATGTGGCTATGATAAAAAATACATACAGAAGAGTACACACGACACATTCTCCTGACATCTCGTTGCTTTCTTCTTCGCAGGAATCTTTGCAGGATCAAATTAGAAGTACTGTTTGCTGAAAGGCAATATTCTGCGCGCTCGGCTTGTGAAAGCAGAGCTCCTCGTCTCCCAGGGAGCCTCGGTTTGACTTTCATCTTGATGTTGAATTTAAGCCTCGTATTTTATGATAAATGCATGTAGCCCTTGGCCCGCCTGATAATAACCACCGCACCTAGAGTGGAAGTTCCTTTCGGCGGAAGGGCTGGGAGTGGACGTGTCTGATTATTTGCATCTGGTATTAATTAACCAAAATCTCCCTCTGGTTTGAGCGGCCTTTGGAGGATTCTTTCTAAAACGCATCTGCTTGCTTTGCTGTCTTGCCAGAGTGAGGAACACCGTGGTGAACAGAATTGAATTCCTGGGGCAGGCGGCTGCCCGCCGTTCTGCGCGCCTCCTGGGCAACGCCACGACCAGCAGGTGGAAGCCACAGGGAGGCCGATCTCAGCGCAGCGAGGGAGGGACTGTCTGCCACCGCCAGCTCTCTGAGCATAGGATCACCAGACTGCCCCGGGAGGTGGGTTACGGGTCCCCTAGACTTGGGGGAAACTGCGGATGGAGCTGGGTGAACTCTCAGGAGGGCTGACCTACCGATTTGCATCCCTGAATCAGACAACCTTTAAATGGGCGACATTGGTGATGACCTGCCTGGATCCCCCCAGTCCTTCCCACGTCAGGGCGGGAAGATCCGACGTCCGGCCGTCTGCACCTGAGGGCGCTTCTGGGGCACTGAGACCACTTTGCTTACTCTCGCTGCTCCTGCTGCAAGTGCTTGGGTAGGAATGCCCCCCACCCACAGGGCCCTCAACCATGACTGGTGGGTGCGCAGACCCCAGCCCTCTCACCTCTCGGAGGGGTTGACCCCATTTGTGTCTACACTGCCTTGCAGAGTTTTTTCCCAGGGGGATTAAGCATCAGTTGCCTGTGGTAGTAACGGGCTTGATCAAGCACCATTTATTGGGTTAAGGTCAGAGTTGGGGTTAGGGGTGCTTTTCCTTCTCTGCTTCACAACTCTTCTACTCGTTTGTTCTTTACCTCCCAGATAAACCAAACGTCCTTATCTCAGGGTCTGCTGTAGGGGAGCCCAGCTCAGACAATGCCACCTTCCCAAACCACAAAGCGCCCAGGCCAACAGTGGGGTGTGTTTGAAGTCAGGCCTGGGTAACGTGGCCAGAGCTCCTGGGCACCATGTTGTGAGGGGCGTCTCAGCCCCGACGAGAACAGAAATAAATCTCTGATCACCTCATGCCTGCTGTCCCCGCACCCTGTCCTGTCACAGCAGGGCCCCCATCGGCCCTGTCACCTGCCTGTGGCTGGCCACCCTCCGCCGTTGCCTGCGCTCCAAGAGATAATGCTCTGGCCTTGTTTCTTGTGGTCTGTCTCCACCTCGCACCCCTGCTGCTTCGGAACCGAGGGACCCAGATTCGGTACCACGATCCTTCCAGGTGTCTCAGCCAGTGCTACTGGGCCCTGCTGAGAGTGGCTCTCTGCCCACCCAGCCTGGCCCTTGTCTACTCCTGAGACAGTTGTCACTTCTGGCCGTCCCTTGTCCCGCTGCCTGGGTGTGATACTGAGGAGATGGCCAGGCCAAAGAGGTACCACTCCGAATACTGGATTTCATTATAGCTTTAGAGGTAGAACCATCAAGAAATTGGGCTGAGTGTGCCCAGCCTCCACTGGATCTGAACGCATCCAGACTCTGTCGTGTTTTCCTCCTCATCTTGAGTCTCAGAACTCTGGCTAATTGACGCCGCCCAGCGCTGAACATCTGGTTAGCGTCCCCAAGTCCTAAGTTTGAGAGGGTTTCTATGTTCATAAATTTGGGTAATGCCAGTTTCTGGGTGTTTTCATAGAATGAACATCCCCGAGTCGGCTTCTTGTCCAAGGACCGGGGGAGAAACACTGGAATCAAACGCTGCAACTCAACTATAAATGCCAACTATAAATGCTGTCGGCTGCAGATGGCTTTCAGAGCCTCGCCACTAAAACGTTCTGTTTGGGTGGCACATTTCTGGCCGTTTCTGCCTCCTCTCCATGGCACCAAAGTGAGGCATCTTTACTTCTCATGCGTCAGAATGGGAGGACCTTGTCTGTTTGTCTCATCGTGAGCCTTTAAAACTCATTTAAAGAATTCATGATCCTTTAGTTTTTTTTTTTTAATCTTTTAATTTTGTTTGAGACAGAGTTGTCTCACTCTGTTGTCCTGGCTAGAGTGCCGTGGCGTCAGCCTATCTTACAGCAACCTCCAACTCCTGGGCTCAAGCGATCCTCCTGCCTCAGCCTTCTGGGTAGCTGGGACTACAGGCACGTGCCACCATGCCCCGCTAACTTTTTCTATTTTTGGTAGTGACGGGGTCTCGCTCTTGCTTGGGTTGGTCTCGAACTACTGAGCTCAAACAATCTGCCTGCCTCGGCCTCCTAGAGTGCTAGGATTACAGGCATGAGCCACCACACCCGGCCTTAAGTTTATGAACCTTTAAATGACAGTAACTGTTCCTCCTTATTCTAGGTTGGAAGAGGTTTGATTTTCCACACTACCTAGTTGGTCTCTCCAACATTACTTGCCTCGTCTGTCCTGGAGAACCTTATCTGCAACATGGACCTAAGCACATTCAACTGCTCTACTGGGGAAGGACTCTTCTAGTTTCATCAGTTAAGACGGAGGTTTCCTTAGGCGTCCGGTCACCTACAGGCAGGTGCCCCGTAGGCTGGTCATTTGAAACCTGTGAAAACAGCATTGCATTAAAGTGAACACGCAAGGACATTTTCTAAAATTCCTTTGGGCTTCCCCCTTCCTAGCTGCTTCCACTTTGCATGTCCCCTTTTGGCCCCTGTGTCCTCAGGCAGACCCCGCTCGAGACCTGGCATTTGCTCTTCACGTTCCAGCATAAATAGTTCATCTTGTTTCCGTGCAGACCTCACAGTGAGTCTCCAAGTGGCTGCAGAATCTCAGCGTGGCAGCTGGCTCGAACATCCTCACGGGAAAGCCTGTGGCTCCCGCTGAGTTACGTCTTTGCCATGTAGTCCAGGAGTGGAATTACTGGGTCAAAAGATACGGATTTTTCCTCTGGATTTGATCAATATCTCCACATTGCTTTCCAAAAGGGTGAGTCAGGGTCCTTTGCCATCCCAGTGGGCTCTGCAAAACCCATTAGATCCACGAGTGCAGAAGGCAGAAGGAGTCCCAGCTCTTTTCTACCTGGAGCCTCTAAGGTCCGTCCCCTTCCTTCTGGGGAAGAGTTAGATGTGACATCTTCAGCCACAGAACCTGACATGCCATGCTACCTGACGAAGACCGCAAGAGCCTCCCGATGATGACGGTGGTCACAACACACGCCTGGGTGCCAGGCTGTGGCTTGCTCGCTCTCTCTCTCTCGATTTATTTTGCTTCGTTCTTATAATAACTCTCTAAGGTTGGTATTTATTATTTCTGTTTAAAGAAAAGAAAAAATGAGGCTGGGAAAGATACAGTAGCTTGCCTTGGGTGATACGACTAGTAAGTATCAGAGCCAAGATTGGAACTTAGGTCTGCCTGACGCCCAGGTCTGCCACTGCCATGCTTGTGTTGCGGGAAGATGCCGCGTGTCCAGGGTGTTGCGGTAAGGCGCCAACATACCTCAGCAGTAACATATTCACAGAACACAAGTTGTGACGTCGGGGTATTTCACTGGATAGAGGAAGCAAGCACAAAGATGCCACCCAGCTTCAGCACGTCTTCAAGAACAAGGACTGTGGCCGTGGCTGTGGGAGTGAGATAGTGTATGGGTCAGGCTGGACCAGATTTAGTCTAGACCTACAAGCCAAGGTGACACAGACACTCAAAGGCGCGCTGTCATGATGTGTGGCTGTCCAGGGGAGCTTGATGTCAGCTAATAATCTACAAATGCTATAGTATTAATACTAAGTGAGCATCTCATAGAGGGAATTGGTCTAATCTGGAGAGCCAGAGCAGGTTTCCTGAAGCAGGCATTGTTTGAGCTACAGTTCAAATGATAACATTACCTAGAAGAGGGTGGCAGGCGAGGTGGGGAGACCATTCTAGCATAGGGGAATAGTATGTGCAAAGGCCCTGTGGCTGGGGAGGGCTGGAGCTTTTGAGAAACTGAGAGAAGGCTTGTGTGGCTGCAGTGCAAAGCAGGTAGACTCATGTTGTCCTGTCCTCACTGATGCTAGCTTCTATGGGTCAGCAGAGCAGAGGCCACAGGTGTGTGCCCCCCGCTCAGGGAGGGGCTCGGGACGGTGATGGACACACAGGCTGAGGGCGTTGCTGCAGAGTGCGGCAGCACAGCACATCAGCTTCCTCAAACTTGCTCCACCCTCCTAGTTAGGGCCGTTGGAAAGCTAAATACCCCATTTCCCAGACCCCCTTACAGCTCGTGTCCCGGATGCAAACTAGGTTGTGTCAGTTAGGTGCAGGGGTATGACGAGGCTGGGATAGGGGAAGTGTGGCGAAGGCCTTCTTCCTGCCCCTTTAGGCTGTTTTCTGATGCTGAATAAGGTCATGGAAACGTGCGGATTTCCTGCAGCCATGTTGCAAAGCCCAATCTCTAGCCTCCTGGCTGAGGAGAGAGCGTTGTGGTAGCGACAGCAGCAGCAGTGGTGGCCTCAGAGGTCAAAAATCCCCCAGTGGGTCAGTTCTATTTGTTCTGTGAGTCATTCCTGGAGGCCAGTGGCAGACAACTGCTCTAGCCCTTCCAGTAATGGTGTGAGCATCTAATTCCCTGTATTCAATTCCTTCCTGTTAAAATGCTGCGGGTACGATACTGTGGATGCCACACCCCATCCTCCCCACACCTTTAGCCCACCTGGTTCACCTGCAGCTGTGTGGACAGATTCCCTGCTTGTCTCCTGAAATGCCCACGCCAACCTGGTTCTCCGGTTGAGGGCTTTTTCCAGTTCCTGGAGTTTTCTCCCCTATGGTGAGGCAATGGAAGAGGGAAGGTATAAATGTCCTGGGGCAACTTCCAGCCCATGGGTGATGGGATTTGGTAGGTAAGTGCCCAGCTTTCTGTCCTGGAACAATTTGGGACATGTTCCACATGGTTTTTCAGAAGGGTGCCCAGTGAGGTTGACCCCAGTTGCCCACAGTGGTAACCCACTCATTATTACAAACGTTACGGATTTCTCTCCCTTCCTGTCTGACTTTCCCTGCTTCTGCACTTGCATTTCCTGGGCTCACCTCCACATAAACACCTGTATGTCAACCCTGTCCCAGCGTCTGCTCTGGGGGAACTCAAGCTAAGGCAGAGAGATACCTATAGAGGTTTCTATTTTTTTGCATTCTAAATCTGACCAGGACAGGGAGGCACAAAAGATTGATTTACAGACACAGGCAGGTATTGATATTTTTTAACCAAGCCAAAGATATTTCAGGCAATCACATTACAGTGTTTCAAATTTATATCCTCAGCTTTTCAGCCTCTTTGTAACATTGTTTTCCTAACATATTAAAATAAACCACTAAAGTTATGTCTCCATTCGTCCATTGATCGATCCATCCATCCATTTGTCTATCCAGCCAGCAACTGTTTATCAACCTTCTGCTTGTGCCCAGCATCGTGCCAGGCGCTGGAGATAGAGAGAAGCTAATAAGACAGCCTTCCTGCTTGCAAGTTACTCATGTGTGATTAGATCTGTGCAAATGTGGTTCTGTCATTTTGAGTGTCATTCTGATTTCTGCACCGAATGCAGTTAGCATGGCTGTACAAACTCAACACTAATGCCAACTAGTGGTCTTATCCTATAAACATACTAATCATAACATTTCCATCTACCCTGAAAAGTATCTGCAATATTCAAACTCTATCTCCATTTTATTAAAATGATCTGCATTAAGACAGTGCTTCTATGGAACTAAATTTAGTTTGAGAAACTGCACTGAACTTCGGAGTCATTAAATTGTAGTCTTTTTGTATGTGCACATATGACAGAGAAAAATTACAGCCAGCAGCGTCTATATTGAAAATCCTGCATTAGATTGCCATCAGTTGCTAATAATACATCATAATTATTCTTACAGGGTTAAGCTTTTCTCTTTCCTCTTCCACCTGCCTTGCTGAGATAACCTCTAAGGATGTCCTGGAGGATGGTAGGGCTGGAATTCTAAAGCTTTCATGACAGCTGAGCTCTCCATGCAATTCATTATATGAAAAGATGGGGAGGGGGGTTGTCAGCGAAGATAATGGCTGTGCAATTTCCAGCCCATTCTCCTTGCAGCCAGATCTTGGAGGCAGCCCATAGACCAATTTCATCAAGCAGACCCTGCTCAGCTCTCATCCATCTATATTGGGAAAGAGGCTGTGTCTGGCTCCTGCAGGAGCAGACTGGTGGCAGGGGCTGGTGTGGGGGAGTGGGGTAGGGAGGTGGTTGGGGAAATAAACCAGGGCTCATTCCCAGAGTGCTTTGTTCTGGGGTTTTTGGGTGTGGTTCTGGATGATGTCAGTGTCAAGGGGCTTAATCTGGAGGGTGGGCTGGGAACAGGAGGGTAACCCCCAGCCCAGGCTACAGTTCTGTGCTTTCTGTGTATTCCCAGCTTTGAGCCTAGCTCCAGGCAAAGCAGAAACTCAATGAATGTTTGCTGGTTGACTGAATGTGAGGGAGACTGAGGTAGCACAGGTGTAGGGTTACTTGCAGCAATGAAATCAGCTGTGCACGGCTCCCATGGGAATGAAAGTCATGTTTTTCCCCAGGTTCTGCCTAGGGAACATGATTCTTTGTAGGAAAATTCTAGTGTGGTAGCAGCATGCAGGTTGGATTGTCTATGGAGAGGAAGATCTGTGTTTGTGGCAGATGTCCCCAGCACTGTCTTTGCAGGGACTAAAGACTTCGAGGGACTAGGAGTGCTACTGCTACTGAGTCTATCAGTACCGGCTAAAAACAGCAAAATCCTGCAAAAGGAAGGCAAGCTAAGCTTTAGACACAAAGGAGGTGGCTCCTTCTAACTGGAGGTGGCAAATGTCACACATGCCATATTTCCTGTGCAGGTTTTCATTCACACTTTCGAGGCTGTTTCATTTTCCTTCCCAGCCCTGCTACCCCCTTTCCTTCATGTCCCTTTCCACTTGTCACCCAGCATGCCCTTGGCAGATTCTCAAGGTTATGGTCAATGCAGAAATAGTGGTCTTGCCTGATTATAGTGAGGAAAAGGAAACACTGAAAAATTACAGAAAGTAGCATGACAGCGAGAATTAGAAGAATTATTAAACTAAATTATAAGTATTTGAAATCTTCTTTGAACACACTTCCCTCAAAAGAAGGATCATTTACTTCCTTGGCTAATGACAGGGACTGTTAATTATCCTTCTAAATCAAGTCTTTGCTTCTTCTACAGTGAAAATACCTCCAAATTTTAATCGGGCACAAAGCCATTTGGAATAAAGACTGATTCCCAGTCTCTCTTATGGCTAAGTGTGGCCATATGACCAAATTCTGGTCTTTGGGGTCCATGCAGAAGTGATGTGGTGATGTGTTCAACTTCCTTTGTTCTTTCTTCTTTCGTTGTTTTTTTTAAAAAATGAAGTATAATTTACATACAGATCTTAGCTGTGTAGTTCAATGACCTTTGACGAATGTATGCACACCAATCGAGATGAAGAACACTTTCATTATTCCAGAAAGTTCCCTACATCTACATTTCCATTTTATCCTCCTCCATGCCCTAGTCCAGATAAACCCCTAACCCCGGGCCAATCATCGTCCTGTTTTCTAGCACACAGGTTAGTGTAGCCTGTCCTTGAACTTCATAGAAATGGAATTTTACAGTACATGCCCTTTTGTAACTGGCTTCTTTCACTGAGCACAATGTCTGTGACAATGATCCATGTTGTTGCTCAAATCTACTGTTTATTCCTTTTGATCACTGAGTAGTGTTCCATTGCATAGATGTGTCACATTTCATGCATTCTCCTGTCCATGGGCATTTGGGATGTTTCTGGTTTAGGACTGTTAGAATAAGGCTGTCATATATGAACATTTTTGTACAAGTCTCTTCGTGGACGTGTATTGTCGTTTCTCTTAGGAATGGAAATGCTGGATCAGGGGGTAGAGGTATGTTTATAAGAAATTGCCAAAGAGTTTTTCACAGTGTTTTTCCTGTTTCACATTCTACCAGGAACATAATGAGAGTTTCAGTTGCTTCATGTCCTCACCAACATTTAGTATTTTCAGTCTTTTTCATTTCAGCCATTCTAGTGGGTGTATATTTATATCTTGCATTGATAGTTTTCATTTGTGTTTCCCTGTTGACTGTGGACTAGTAACATTGAACATTTTCTTGTGCTTATTACCTTTTCATATTCTTTCATGAGGTGTCTATTTAAGAGTTTTGCCCACTGTAAAATTGGGCTGCTTGTGTTTTTCAGAGATTTACTTTATCGAGGCATAATTTTTATATAGTAAGATGCATTCCTTTCTAAGTGTAGAGTTCAAAGAGTTTTCACAAATGCACATATCTGTGTAACTACCACCACAAGCAAGATATAGAATATTTCCATCGTCTGAAAAAGTTCTCTAAATGCCTCTTTGCAGCCAGTCTTCATCTTTCCTTCCCATTCACAGCCCTCATCAGCCACTGATCTGCTTTTGTCACTACAGGTCAGTTTTGCCTTTTGTAAAATTTCAAATAAACAGAATCATATAGTAAATACTTTTTTGTACCTGACTTTCTCCACTCAGCATTTTTTTTCCCTGAGTTTTATCCATGTAATTACATGTTTTAGCTTTCTCCCCCTTTTTATAGCTGGATATGTTCCATCGTATGAAGTGCCACAATTTGTTTATATAATGAAGGGCATAGCAACTGGTGGGTTGGTTCCAGTTTTGGGCTATTATGCATGAAGCTTCTATGAATATTTGTGTACAATGTGGACATATTCTTTAATTTCTCTTGTATAAAAACTTAGAACTTGAATCACTAGACTATATGTTTAACTTTACAAGAAACTGCCAGATTATTTTCCAAAGTGATTGTACCATTTTCCATTCCCACCATTGATGCATGAGAGTTCTACTTGCTCCATATTCTCACCCACACTTAGTATCATCAATCATTTTAATTTTAGCCATTCTAATGGGTGTGTAGTGGCACCTAAATGTGGCTTTTTTTTTTTTTTTTTGAGACAGAGTCTCACTCCATTGCCTAGGCTAGAGTGACGTGGTGTTAGCTTAGCTCACAGCAACCTCAAACTCCTGGGCTCGAGCGGTCCTCCTGCCTCAGGCTCCTGAGTAGCTGGGACTACAGGCATGTGCCACCATGCCTGGCTAATTTTTTCTATATTTTTAGTTGGCCAATTAATTTCTTTCTATTTTTTAGTAGAGACGGGATCTAGCTGTTGCTCAGCCTGGTTTCGAACTCCTGACCTTGAACGATACGCCCGCCTCAGCCTCCCAAAGTGTTAGGAGTACAGGTGTGAGCTAAGTGTGGCTTTAATTTGCATTTTCCTGTGACTAATAACATTGAGCATATTTTCATATGATTAATTCTTCCATATATCTTATTGGCGAAATATCTGTTCAAATTGGTGAAATATCTGTTCAAATCTTTATTCTTCCTTTTTTATTAGGGTGCCTTCTTTTGATTGAGTTGTAAGACTTATTTATATGTTCTGGAAAGAAGTCCTTTATCAGATTTATATTTTGCACGTATTTTCTTTCAGTCGGTGGCTTGCTTAACAGTGTTTTTCAAGCAAGTACAAATTTTTTTTTTTTTTTTAAGCAATGAGCTTTAAAACACAATTTGGATTTTTTTTAAGGATACAAGTTTTTAATTTTGATAAAATGCACATTATTGATTTTCTTTTTTATGGTTTATGCTTCTTTGCTCTTTAAGATATCTCTAACTCAAATTTTTGAAATTATTTTCAAACAATTTCTCTTAGAAGCTCTATAGTTTTAGCTTTTACATGAAGGTCTATTTTCCATCTCAAATTATTTTGGGGTATGGGATGGGGTAGGAGTGGAGGTTCATTTTATTCCCCTTGCATGGATGTCTACTTGTTTCAGCCTCATTTGTTGAAAAGACTCCTCCCCGCAAAACTGCCTTACTGTTTCATCGAAAATAAGTTGACAGTATATATTTGGGTTTACTTCTGGACTCTATTCTATTCCATTTATATTTTTGTCTTTATGCCAATACCACACTGTTTTAATCAGTGTGGGTTTGTTGTAAGTTTTGGAATCAAATAGTGTGAGTTTTCTTTTCCAAAATTGTTTTGGCTAATTTAGGTCCTTTGCATTTATTTCCATATAAATTTTAGAGTCAGTATTTCTTTTTTTTTTTTTTTTTTGAGACAGAGTCTCACTTTGTTGCCCAGGCTAGAGTGAGTGCCGTGGTGTCAGCCTAGCTCACAGCAACCTCAAACTCCTGGGCTCAAGCAATCCTGCTGCCTCAGCCTCCCAAGTAGCTGGGACTACAGGCATGTGCCTCCATGCCCGGCTAATTTTTTTTTTCTATATATATTATTTGGCCAATTAATTTCTTTCTATTTATAGTAGAGATGGGGTCTCGCTCTTGCTCAGGCTGGTCTCGAACTCCTGAGCTCAAAGGATCCGCCCACCTCGGCCTCCCAGAGAGCTAGGATTACAGGCGTGAGCCACCACGCCCGGCCAGAGAGTCAGTATTTCAATTTCTGCAGAAAGTAGCATTTTTATTGGGGCTGTTTTGAATCTGGGAAGAATAAATATCCTAAGAATATTGAATTTTCATAATCTAAAAAAATGATATATCATTTCATTTTTCAGGTCTCTTTTAGTTTTTCTCAGCAATGTTTGTAGTTTTCAGTCTAGAAGGTTTGCATGTTATTTTGTTAAATTTTCCCCTAAGTAAATGCTATTGTAGGTGTTATTCTTTTAAAAATTCCAGTGTGTAATTATTTGCTGCTTGTAGGTAGAAATTCAGCTGTTTTATATATTGCCTGATTATCCTAAATGTTGCTAAATTAACTTATTAGTTTCATTAAGTAGCTTTTCAGAGATTTCTTAGGTGTTTTTATATAAACAATCATCATCTGCACATAAAGATAATTTTACTTCTTTCTTTGCAAACCTAATACTATATATTTCTTTCTTTCTTTTTTTTTTTTTTTTTTTGAGACAGAGTCTCACTTTATTGCCCAGGCTAGAGTGAGTGCCATGGCGTCAGCCTAGCTCACAGCAACCTCAAACTCCTGGGCTCAAGCAATCCTGCTGCCTCAGCCTCCCAAGTAGCTGGGACTACAGGCATGTGCCACCATGCCCGGCTAATTTTTTCTATATATGTTAGTTGGCCAATTAATTTCTTTCTATTTATAGTAGAGATGGGGTCTCACTCTTGCTCAGGCTGGTCTCGAACTCCTGAGCTCAAAGGATCCGCCCACCTCGGCCTCCCAGAGAGCTAGGACTATAGGCTTGAGCCACCGTGCCCGGCCTATATATTTCTTTTCCTTCCAGGATTTCACTGTGTCTGCAGCACAATATTGAACAGAAATGGTGAGAGCAAACATCCTTACCTTGTTTCTGATCTTGAAAAGCATTCAGTATGTCATCATTAAATATGATGTTTGTGGTACGATTTTCATAACTACACTTGGGAAAATCGAGGACGTTTCCTTCCATTTATATTTTCTTAGAGGTGTTTTTTGTTTGTTTTTGTTGCTGTTTTAAAAGATGAATGAATTTTTTTTTTCTTTTCTTTTCACTAAAACATGGCATGGGAAAAGATGAATGAATGTTGAATTTTGCTCATGGTTTGTCTGCTACTACTGCAATGATTATTTGATTTTTCTCCTTTATTCTGTTAATGTGGTACATTGCATTGATTATTTTATATGTTAAATTAATCCTGTGTACCTGAAATAAATTCCACTTAGTTATAACGTGTTATCCCTTTTATATATTGCTAAAATTTTGTTAAGGATCTTTGTGTCTATATTAATGAGGGATATCAGTCTGTAATGTCTTGTCTTGTGATATCTTTGTTTTAGTAACAAGGTTATACAGATCCCATAAAAACATATTGGCAAATGCTCCTTCTTCTATTTTATGGAAGAGTTTTTGTAAGATTTTAATATTATTTCTTCTTTAAATATTTCTTCCTTGACTAGAATTCATCAGGGAACCCATCTGGGCCTGGAGTTTTCTTTGTGGGAAGGTTTTCAATTATAACTTAATATTTTTTTGACAGATATAGGGTTCTTCAAATTTTCCATTTTTACTTATGTCAATTTTGATAAGTTGCAATTTACAGGGAATTTTTCATTTAATCTAAGAAGGAAAATTTATTGATATAAAGTTACTAATATTATTACCTTATTATCCTTTTAGCATACATAAGGTCTATAGTGATGTGCTTTCATTCATAATATTGGAAATTTTTCTCTTTTTTTTTCTTGATTAGCTTTGCTAGGGTTTATCAATTTTATTAATCTAGACAAAGAATCAACTTTTAATCTTACTGATATTCTCTATTGTTCATATGTTATATATTTCATTGATTTCTACTTTTTATTATTTTCTTCCTTTTACTTGTTTTGTAATTTTTGCTCTTATTTTTCTAGCTTCTTAAAGTAGAGCCATAGATTACTGATTTTAAATCTTTCTTCTCTAATATAAACACTTAAGAATGTAAATTTCCATCTAACTATGCTTTGGCTACATTCCATAAATTTTGATAAGTTGTGCTTTCATTATTATCCAGTTGAAAATATATTTAGTTTCTCATGTGATTTCTTCATCGACCCAGGGATTGCCTAGAAGAGTGTTGCTTAAGTTCCAAATACTTAGGAATTTTCTTGATTTTTAAATTCTTGATTTATAATTTAACTACATTTGATCAGAGAATCATACTATGAATTATTTTTATCACTTAACATTTTTTGAGATATATCATGGTTTAGTACATTTTGTAAATGTCAATTAGGTAAAGCCAGATAATAGTGTTATTCAGATTTTCTACATTCCTACTGATATTTTATCTATTCTATGAATTTCTGAGAATATGATGTTAAAACATACTTTTAAGGTTTTGGATTTGTCTGTTTCTCCCTTTTATTTCTGTTGATTTCTGACACATGCATTTTGAAGTTATGTTATTAGGTATATATTATTGAAAATTATTACATCTTTTAAAAATTATTTATTTATTTTATTGATATATAGTAGTTGTATATATTTTTGGGGTACATGTGATATTTTGACACCTTTATACAATATGTAATAATCAAATCAGGGTAACAGGATATCTATCACTGTTAAGTCTTTTAAATGAATTGGCCATTTATCATTAATTCCCCCTGCTAATATTTTTTATTATAAAGTCTACTTTGTCTGATATTATGATAGCCACTTCAACATCCTTAGGGTTAGTTTTTGGATGATATTTTTTTCCTATCCTTTCACATTTACATTTATATTTATAGTATGGCTCTTGTATGCAGCATATAGTTTGGCCTTGCCTTTGTATCTAGTCTGACAAGCTCTACTTCTAAATAGGAGTGTTTAATCCATTTACATGTAATGCAATTATTGCTATGATGGTGTTTAAGTCTACCATCCTGTTATGTTATTTTATGTTCCATCTGTTCTTTGTTCTTTTTTTTCTGTCTTCTTTTTAATTAACTAGGTATATTTCATATTTTATGTCATATTCCACTGGGCCGTTAGCTATATCTCTTAATTCTTTTGTAATGGTTTCTCTAGGGATTAAATAGGTATCCTTAATTTATCACAGTCTACCTTGAATTCATGAATATTGTAAGACCATGTATTCCCTTCCCATTTTTTGTGCTATTGTCATATTTTACTTTTATATATGTTATAAATCCCATAATATATTGTTTTAATTTTTCAGTTGTATAATTTGTTTGGTTCTTTTTTTAATTTTAATTTTAATTTTTCTATTTTTATCTTGAAATAACCTATTTAGCCATTATATTCATCTTTTATATAACTTATTTAACATATTTATAACAGTTGATTTAAATGTCTTGTCTGTCAATTCTAACAATTAGGCTGACTGTGGATCTGCTTCTATTGACTGTTGATTTTCCTGACTTTTGGTTACACGTTCTTGCTTCTTTGCAGGTTTCATAATTTTTTATTGTGGAGACTGAAGTATAATTTTTTTGTTTGTTTGTTTTGTTTGTTTTCCAGACAGTGCAGACTCCTCTGTCTTGAAGACAGGGTGAGGTGCTAATCATTCAAATTCCTCCCAGAGTCTGGTTGGCCTGCAGCCTTAATAAGTTCATCTGTTATTAGTTCTTCCCATCCTCCTGCCTTTTTATCTGGCTAGTATTTGAGTGGGGCAAGGTTGGATTGCAGTTTCAGATATTTTTGGTTTACTTTGTATTCAATTCCTCAGGGCCCCGAAATCTAATCACTGTGAAGTCAGGTGGAACTAAGTCATTTGTCTCCGCTTACCTGCCCTTAATTCATGACTCCTTTCTTGGCAAAAGTTTTGGAAGTGGGAGAATTGTTGGTCAGAGTAATTTATTTTTACCTTTGGGTCTCTTCCAGATTCCACCCCATCCTGCCAGCCTGCACGTTTGTGGTAGCTCTATATTTCATCAGTTTGGCTGGAGCTATGCTTCCCAGAATTTCCTTCCCTGCACTTCTGGATTGATTTAGGCTACAAGAGACATTTTGCACAAGACTTGGAAGATAGATGTGAAGCTGCCACCATGTCGTTTTATGTTCTGAAGGTCAGCGAGGGCACCAGGAATGCTAGTTGGTGGGGGCAGCACCTGACCACCGGCTTCTCTAGCTCCCATGAGATCCCTTCCATCTCTGAGTTGTGGGTCAACTGCCCGTGCACCTCTAAGGTGAAGGGTATTAGCTTTTCCAGTAGATCATCCAGAGCATTAAGCTTGGAAAGAGTGAGTGAGCAACGGGGGTTCCAGTTTGTGCTTGTGGGTTCAGTTGTCTTCAAAGGCCCCAGTTCATCCTTTTAATTCCAGTTTGTCCTTGCCACGTTCAGCTTTCCTTTCTGACTGCTGATCTGACTGACCTCTAGTGACTTCAGGCTGAACGCTAGTTGCAGAGGCAGCAGTTAGTGTGGACTGTTCTACCAGCTCCCCTCATTGCCTAAGGTCAAACCCATGAGAAATATCCATGGTCCCTGGTTCTATGCCACGGGCAGTACCTTTGGTTGACCCTTATAGGTACAGCCAGCTAAGTCTAGGCTCATTCCTCCTTATGGCTGGAAAATCTCTCCTTTCCTAACATGTCGAGTGTACCCAGACCAGCTCCCCATCCCTTCTCTGGTGGGGAAGCTGCAATGACCCTCTGCTCACCTATGAAGGGCTCGTTTCCTTCTGGAATTCAGTTCATCAAGGCTTCCTTGCATCCTTTGGCCTTTGCTAGACCCATAGAAAAGTATGGTTTTTATTTTGTCCGTGTTTTTCTTGGCATTAATACAAGATCAAAAGCCTTTTCATCCTTCTACATCCTAAACTTTAGCAAAACTCTGGAAAGTATCCTTAAAAGTGGGTGTGTACCCTTCTCATCCCTTTTCTCCTTTCTGAGGCAGGAAACATATATGGTGGCTGCTTGCTATAGCAGCTTTCTTAGACCTGGCAACAGAGGCCACTGCCAGATACAGCAGAGGGGAGAGTGGAAGGTATAAGGGAACTAGTATACAAGCCCTCGATAGATGACTTCCAGAATTCTGATATGCAAGACTAAGACCTTGAGTGTTTAAGCCACTGATAATTTTAGTTTTCTGATTCATGCAGCCAAATGTGTTTCCAATGACTGGAGCCAGTTGCTGGGATTTTGTGGTGCTATTCAGGGTAAGTGGTGGAGAGGAGAATGATAGAAGCTGGGGGCCAGCCAGAAGCTCTTACATAAGACAGGCTAGTTGGGGAGGGGACAGGAAGTGGAGATAACTAAGGTTAAGGCCAGCTTGGCTGTGGGAGAAGGGAGGCTACACAGTGTGTGGAGGAGAAGACAAAAATTATTTTGGGGCAGCCTTGGTATGTGTCATGTATGTAACCTCCCTTTTGCTGCTTCATCAAGAGAGCTTCTGGAAGGACTTGTTTCTTTCTAAAACTTTAAGGAATTGGATTTGGGTTTCTTTGGATGCCGCCCTGTGCTGGGACAGGCCTGGAAGAGGGCCCAGTTTTATCTAAGTTCCAGCAAATAATTTGAAGAGAACCCTAGGAATGGGGATGGTTCTGTTACTGAGACTCAGAGCCCCCTGAATGAGTGCCCCCTGTGGGTGGTTTCAGCAGCCTCAGAGAGTCACAGAATAGCCGATCTGCAAGGGTCTTGGCCAACCGTCCATCCACAGACCCCTGCTCTAGATGAAGGCAACGTCTGCTTTGACTGAGACTTGCTCTCGCTGCCCACTTTCTCCTCTGGACCTGCTGATTTAATGGTGGGGCTTCCCTCCTGCGCTGCTTGATCCTCCTGGGGACCTGTCTCTTCTCAGCCTGGCTGGAGCAGACAATCAACAGACTCTATCTGGTCTATGTCTATGTTTCCCAATTGGGAATTCAGCTGTGTGAAGTTGATGAATATGACTCTTAGTATTTCTAGGATCTTCACTGAATGATCAAACTGGAAGAGAAATGACTCATTCAAAGGCAAATAGCTAACAGGGACTGAACTGGCATTAGCACCTATGTCTCATGGCTTGCAGTCTAGAGCACTTCCCACCACCCCTGGCTTGAAGTGGCTGGTGCAGTGGGAATCGGATGGGCTCAGAGGCCAGAGAGGTGACATCTTATCCTGGCTTCCCTCTAGATTATTGTTGGCCTTACTTCCATCCCTTTGGGGTTCTCCTCTCTTTGGTGGCAGCCGAGAGCTGAAATTCAATTGTAGTAGCAAGTTTACACCCTGACCACAAATCCAAACTCCACCATGTTGGGGTTTCCTCCATGTACTGATGGTCCCAGGTAGAACAGGTAAGGCAGCAGGAATTCATGACACTTGCTTTATGTAACTCAGTGGTTCTTACGCACATCCTCTCCTCTGCCTGCCCTGGAACATTTGTCGATGTTTGGAGATAATTTTGGTTGTCACAATTGGAGGTGGAGTGAAAAGAGGAGGGAGAGAATGGAGAACACTACTGGCATCTAGAGGTGGAGAACAGGGATATTATTAAGCCTCCTCCAGCGCACAGGACAGCTCCCATGACAAAGAACTATCCAGCCCAAATTGGCAATACTCTGATGACCTAACTACCACCCAAGCAGTGACAGCTGCATCAGGTTCGTGGTACCCAAGAAGTACCGACTATGCAGTCTCATCACAAGCCTTTAGTTTATAGTGAAAGTCCATCCTGCCTTATCTCATCCTTCACCCCCATCTGAATCATTTCCTCAACTTCCCCCGATTCCCAAGCATGGAATTACAAAGACCCAGAGCTTTGCAAACTGTAACATGTATGTGAATCCTCTGGGGATCTTGTTAACATGCAGACTCTGGCTCAGTAGGTCTGGGCTGGAGCCTGAGATTCTGCATTTCTAACGAGCTCCCAGGTGATGCCAGAGCCGCTGGTCCACAGGCAAGATTTTGAGTGGCAGTGACTAAGACCACATGTTGCTCTTCCTCTAATTATATTTACTTCTTGAATGTGGTTTTCCTCATTAGATCATTCACATGCTGGGGGTGGCATGTTTTGTATCTGGGATACCCTGGAGAGGCGGCTGGGGAGTTCAGTCTCGGAAGGATGCTCTGCCCCACTGGGCTGTGTTCCACCTTGGCTCACCTCCTCTTGAGGAGGTAAGAACTTAAACAAAAGGCTCAAGAGATTTGATGTAGTAGCACCGTCAGGTACTGCCTAGCTATTTTGTCAGGTTTCCCCAATATCTCCTTTGGATATACTCACAATGTATTTCATTTCCACTAACTAAGCTTAATCCATTTCCCTCCTAAAATAAAACGTATTTTACTTTTGGTTAAGGGAATCCAACTGTCCCACCACATAGCAATATCTTGAAATTTTCTTATATCTGTATAAAAACAAGTCTGCTGTGGCATCCTCAGCTCACGATCAGTATTTCCTCCCAAACAACATCAGCAAGTTACTCGGCCTATTGAGATCGACTTTTTTGCACATGTAGAACGGAGCTAATAATCCCTACTTTGCAACGCAGTAGGCATGACCTGGGATTTTGTTTTAATGGGGTGTGGTAAGGTGACAACGCAGAGACAAATGCCTCCAAAGGAGAGTTTATTACTTACAGTTCCCAGGAGGACGGGGCATGCCATGCCATGCACGGCCACATGGGGGCGCGCCAGGGTCAGGCAGGAGGCAGAAGGAGTGAAGGGAGAGCATGGCCCAGAGCCCTTATTGGGGTTTCCATGGGAAGGAAGGGGTGAGGCAGGGTAGGCAAGTTTAAGCAAGTTTAGGATTGGACAGTTTGAATAATGCCAGTGGGCTCTGAGGTGTAGAAATGGTCTCCAGTTGGCTGGTACCTGGGGGAAATATGCTTTGGCAAGTTATTTACCATCTCTAGGCATTAGCTCACCCAGGGAGGGGAGTCTCTCCAGGATTTGCAAGGCCTCGGGATGTCAAAGCCTCATAAAATACAGAAGATAAAAAACATGATTAATGCATAGTGTCTAGCATAGCTCAGGGTCATTAACACCCCCTCCCTTGCAGCCACCTCAAGCGAAGAGACACCTTGTATAAACGCAGTGACTTCCTACCAGATGGCTGCCCCGTGTCCCTCTGGAAGACTTCTCCTGCTGCCTCTTCATTACAGGAAGTCGATGGCTGTGCCGCTCCCAACTCACAGCACTTCCCAATGACTGTGTAATCACAGACCCATGCAACCCCGAGCTCTGCTGTCCACAGAAAGACAAGAAGAATCCTAGATTCTTACCTCCCTGAAGCCAAGGGACTGCCTCTGTGTTTCTATTTCATGCTGGTAGAATAAGGCTAATTTTGACTTCCCAGCAGCTCTGATTCCAGCTGAATAACTAGAAGCAGCAAGCAACAGGATTGGAACCTGCTGGAGCAGTTAGAAATAAATTGCATGTGCGTGGATTCCAGAGGAAAGCTGCCCTCGGCGGGGGCGGGGAGCAGACTAATGTGCCTCCTGCCTCAGCGCCATGGCTGCTGCTCCCAAGGATGACTCACAGCACCACGGAGCAGCCTTCCCTGGGAAGTTAAAGAAACTCGATAGATTTGATGCAATAAAGCCAGCAAACAAACCGTTTGGGGAAGATGGGGGGATGCAGGGCTTCAGTGAGGCGGGTGTTATTATTTCCCTGGAGCTCAGTGGGACACTCCGGGTGCTGGGCTCCCTGCTGCCAGCCTGCCTCTGGGGAGAGGGTGCCTGCACCCAGTAGGATGCTTTTAGCTGCAATTCACAAGCCAACTTAACTCAGGTTAAAGCTTAAGGAGATTTATGGCCTTACCTGGGTGGACATTCTCAGGTAGGACAGGCTTCAGGGCTGTGTGACGCTGAGCTTCATGAAGTCATCAAAGACACCCAGTTCTTTGTATCTTTTCACCATAGCGTCAGCTTTATTTTAGGACTGATTCCCTTCTTTGTAGGTTTGCTGCCAGCAGCATATGGGGCTACCTTCTTCCGCATTTATTCTAGGAAGAGAGAGAACCTTCCTAATCTTACTCTTTAAGGAAAATTTTTCTAAAATCCCTCAGCAGACTTCATGTCTTCTTGCCCAGGACCAAGTCCTGGGACCAGGGGAATGGGACATGTGCAGGCTTAGGCCTGGCCTCTTGATCCAACCACTGCTGAAGGGGAAAGGGGTTCCAGAGTTCATATTGACTAAGTCCCCAAAACCGCTGTGGCCACACAATGGGAGAGAGGTGGGACGGATGTTGCAGAGTCAACCATGGCGTCTGCTGAAGCATGTTGTTGGAGCCAAGAGGTCTGGGCTTGAGCTCTTGTTAGCTATGTGACTTTGGGCAAGTGACTCCACCTCTCTGAGACTGTTTTTGTATTTGTAAAATTAGGAGAAAACCTGTTTGACTTAACTTTCGGGTTATAAAGGTCAAACGAAGGATGGGGCGTAAAAGCCCTTCTAAGGTGCTCATGTAAAGGATCAGGAACTTTCTCTTACCAGCTCCTTCTGGATAAACTAAGCAGACCAATCTCTGCTTCCTCAGAGCGACAGTCTAGATAGGGCAGAAACAGAGAGCAGATGAGTTTAGAGATGAGACTGGGCTCATGGCAAAATAAGAAGCCTAGAGCAGTGGCAGGAGTCAAGTGTGATGCTCTGTGCTGTTACTTCGGGGTGAACCTTGATGGCTTCGGGAAGGCGGCACCGCTGGGCTGCTTCACTTTCATGGCTAATATTCTCCCCTTTGTAAGTAATTAGTATGTTGTGAGACGTATTTTGAGACTATGAAAATATCTTGTTCATCCTGAAATTTTCACATGCAAGTTTTAGAATCCATTAATGATCCTTGCCTGAATCAATTGTCGCTATGATTATTGCAAATTGTCATTGTCTAATTGTGTCACTCCTTCTATATGTATTCAATGTATTCAATTTGCCTTCATACTGACCATTCAATATCATTTTCATTACATGGTACATCCTTTCAGTAGTCAGAGTTAGCGATTCCTTCATTTTGGGGGCGTCTTCCCTGAATGATACTTCTGAATACAATTTCTTTGTATTTCTGTGTGTTCTTATATTAGGGTTCTCCAGATAAGCAGAACCAAATCTATATCTATATATATATCCATGTTTCTATATATATGTCTACATCTCTCTCTCTATATATATATATACACATATACTTTGGAGATATATATATATACACATACACACATACACACACACACACACACATATATATGTATATATATGGAGAGAGAGAAAGAGAGAGATTTTAAGGAATTGGCTTATGCAATGGTGGGAGTTGGCACGTCCAAAGTCTGCAGGGCGGGCAGGAGACCCAGGGAAGCGTTGATGTTGCAGCCTCAGGTTTGAAGCCAGTCTGGAGGCAGAATTCCTTCTTCCTCAAAGTCTTTTTCTCTTAAGGCCTTCAACTGATTGGGCGAGGCCCACCTGCACTGAATTACAGATAAGAGCACTGGGGTGTGGGGCCCTCTCTGTATGTACTTGAATGACATCTTGTCTAGATTTCATAAAAAAGAGAGAAGTGTTGGTTGCCCAGAGGGAGGAGGTTTGGGCAACAAAAAGCAATGTCCTAATTTAGCCAGGCATGCCAGGGTGGCAGTAGGAGAACGACAAAGGCCATTGGCTAGGGATTCGAGAACACTGGGTCTCACTTCCTACAATACCCTCTACTTGCTAAGTTGCTCTATGACTTTGGACAAATGACCTAACCTCTGTGGGCTTCAGGGCCCTCACGTGTAAAATGGAGAAGTGACCCTCCAGGGTCCTTGTTGGTGCTCGAGTTCCTGGGGTCTATGGAGGATCGTTTAATACACTGTTCTCTGTTACAGTCGGGAGGACTTTGGAGAGTATTTGCTCAGTTCAGGCAAATGGTAAATGTGTCGGCCATCTAATGAAATGAGTACGTTTTTGCTCTAAATGTCATGGATGTTTATTATCAGATTAAACTACAGCAGGCCTAATTTTAGCTCTTCCAACTCAAGTGGAGCAATGAAGATTAAATGTTAGGCATAATTAAAGATGCAGATGTAGTTACATTGAATTATAAACCTCATTAAGTGCAACGTCCCAGGAAGGCCCCTGAGACCAGCTACAAAGGACTTCCAGTCACAAAGCTGCAGTTATTAAAATATTATAAAGTAAATCTCACTCTCAAAATATTATGACTTGGATGGAAGGATGTTTTAAAAGCATGGTTGGAGTTGGTTTCATGGATAATTTCCTTGCTGTGTTTGCAGACGGTTGGGAAGGGAAACTCACTCCTTGGCATCTGCACAGGGGGCCTCCCTGGGACCTGGCACCCCCCAGCCCCTCCACACACACAACACGGGTTCGATTCTCCTGGGCCAGGGAGAAGAGCAAGCTCAAGGTCAGGGAGATTCTGTTCCCAGAGCTGGCAGCAGGGGACCTGGGCGTGGGGAGGGGTTTTCTGAGGACTAGAAGGCTGTGTTTTTATATATAGGGAGAGATAATTTTCCTTGGTGATGTTTCCATTTTTTTTCTGTCTATAAAAGAATTTTAAAAATTCACGTAATACGGAATAGGACAAAGAAGTAAAAACATCCAGCTACTCCAAGCTAATTACTGCTAATATTTTGGCGCATGTATCTCTCTCTCTCTCTCTCTCAAATTTGATGAAAATAGATTATACCTTAAAAGCTGTTTTGCAATCTGTTTTTTTTAAATTTAACATGGAGTAAATAGCTTTCCATGCCAATAAATATTGATAAGGATTGCCTTTTTAATGGTTGACATTCCATTGTATGGACTTAATATTTTTAAATCAATACCATTATTGAGCATTTAGATTGTTTCAAAAAAAGTTGTTTTTTTTTTTTTTCGAGAAACTATTGTAAACAGCACTGTCTTTATTCACACATCTTTCCATGTCTGTTTGATGAGCTAATGTAATAAGTTCCTAGAAAAGGATCAGGCAAGGCCAGCAACTCGGTGGTTGATGCCTGTAATCCCAGCACTTTGGGAGGCTGAGATAGGAGGATCGCTTGAGGTCAGGAGTTCGAGACCAGCCTGAGCAAGAGCGAGACCCTGTCTCTACTAAAAATAGAAAAAAATTAGCCAAGTGCAGTGGCACACGCCTGTAGTCCCAGCTACTCGGGAGGCTGAGGCAGGAGGATTGCTTGAGCCCAGGAGTTTGAGGTTGCTGTGAGCTAGGCTGACACCACGGCATGCTAGCCCAGGTGACAGAGTGACTCTCTCTCTTGAAAAAAAGAGAAAAATCTATGTTTATTCTATACTGTAGTCTATTAAGTGTGCAATAACATTAGGTCTAAAAAAATGTATTATATATATATTAAGTAAAAAATACTTTATTGCTAAAAAATGCTAATGATCATCTGAGCCTTCAGCTAACCGTGATCTTTCTGTTGGTGAAGGGTCTCATCTCAAGGTCGCTGGCTGTTGACTAATCAGGGAAGAGTGGTGGTTGCTGAAGGGTGGGTGTCTGTGGCAATTTCATGAGATAAGACAAACACAAAATTGCCACATCAATTGACTCTTCCTTTCATGAAAAGATTTTCCTGTAGCACGTGATGCTGTTTGATTGCATTCGACCCACAGTGGAACTTTCCAAAAGGAAGTCAATCCTCTCGAGGCCCACTGCTACTTTATCAACTAGATTTATGGAATATTCTAAATCTTTTGTTGTCATCTCGACAATGTTCCTGGCATCTTCACCAGAGGTAGTTTCCATTTCGAGAAACCTCTTTCTTTGTTTATCCATAAGAAGCAACTCCTCATCTGTTAAAATTTGATCATGAGGTTGCCACAATTCAGTCAGATCTTCAGGCTCCACTTCTGATTCTAGTTCTCCTGCTGTTTCTGCCACATCTGCAGTGACCTCCTCCACTGAGGTCTTGAACCCCGCAAAGTCATCCCTGAGGCTTGGAATCACCCTCTTCCAAACTTCTGTTAATGTTGATATTTTGACCTCCTCCCATGAATCACAAATGTTCTTAATGGCATCCAGAATGGGGACTCCTTTCCAAAATGTTTTCAATGTATTTTGCCTAGATCCATCAGAGAACTCACTATCTGTGGTAGTTATTATAAAATGTATTTTTTAAATAATAAGGCCTGAAATTTGAAATGACTCCTTGATCCATGGGCTGCAGAGTGGATGTTGTGTTAGCAGGCATGAAAACAATATTAACCTCCTTGTACATCTCCATCAGAATTCTCAGGTGACTAAGTGCATCATCAATGGGCAGTGATATTTTGAAAGTAATTTTTTTTTTTTTTTTTAGCAGTAGGTCACAACAGTGGGCTTAAAATATTCAGTAAACCTTGCTGTTAACAGATGAGCTGACATCCAGACTTTGCTGTTCCATTTATTCAGCATAGACAGAGTAAATTTAGCATAATTTTTAAAGGCCCTAAGATTTTCAGAATGGTAAATGAGCATTGGCTTCAACGTCAAGTCACCAGCTGCAATGGCCCCTAACAAGAGAGTCAGCCTGTGTTTTGAAGCTTTGAAGTCAGGCATTGACTTCTCCTCTCTAGCTACGAGAGCGCCAGATGGTGTCTTCTTCCAATAGAAGCCTGTTTCGTCTACATTGAAAATCTGTGGTTTACTGTAGCCACCTTCATCAGTGATCTTAGCCAGATCTTCTGGATAACTTGTTGTAGCTTCTGCATGAGTGCTTGCTGCTTCACCTTTTATGTTATGGAGATGGCTTCTTTCCTTAAACCTCATCAACCAACCTTGAACCTCTGCTAGCTTCAAACTTTTCTTCTGCAGCTTCTTCACCTCTCTCAGCCTTCATAGAATTGAACAGAATTAGAATTAAGTTCTGGCTTAAGGAAATGTTGTGATGGTTTGATTTTCTATCCAGACCACTCAAAGTCTCTCCCTTTCAGCAGTAAGGCTGTCTTGCTCTCTTATCATTCGTGTGTTACCCAGAAACACTTTTAGTTTCCTTTAAGAACTTTTCCTTTGCATTCACAATTTGGCCGACTGGTGCAGGAGGCCTGGTATCAGCCTGTCTTGGCTTTCAACAGCCTATCTTGGCTTCCTCACTACACTCAATCGTTTCCAGCTTTTGATTTAAGGCGAAAGACATGTGACTCTTTCTATAACTTGACCATTTAGAGGCCATTTTACAGGGTTGTTAATTGGCCCAATTTCAGTGTTGTTGTGTCTCAGGGAACAGGAGGCCCAAGGAGAGGGAAAGGGACAGAGAATAGCCAGTAGGTGGAACAGTCAGAACATACACGACATTTATCAATTAAGTTCGTCTTACGTGGGTGGGCATGGTTTGTGGCGCCCCAAAACAAATGCGATAGTAACATCAAAGATCACTGATCACAAATCACCATAACAGATACGATACTAATGAAAAAGTTTGAAATATCATGAGAATTACCAAAATGTGACCCAGAGACATGAATCGATCACATGCTGTTGGATAAATGGCGCCCACACACTTGCTTGCCACAAACCTTCAATTTGTAATAAGCGCAATATCTGTGAAGTGTGATAAAGCCAAGTGCAATAAAATGAGATATGTTTATTTAGCTAACAAGTCTGCTAGTTGGCAATTTAGGCTGGCCTCAACTGGGCTGTTCTTCTGGGCTATCTGGGCTCACTCACATGTCTGTGGGTCGACTGCAGGTTGGTGACCTCAGGTAGCCTCAGCTGGGACAACTGGTGTGGTTTGGATTTGCTCCATGGCCCAGATAAGTTCTCAGGTCAAAAGCAGAACAAGAAGAAACATGCAGGGCTTTTTCCAATCTCTGCTTGAGTCGAGTCTGCTGACATCCCGATGGCCAAGGCAAGGCATGTGGCTGAACTGAAAATCAAGAGGTAAAGATGGAAGAGTTGCCGAGTCACATTGCAAAGGGCATGGATGTGGATTGGGGATCTTAATGCAGTCACCCTCCAACAGGTAGTCAAAGCAGATGCACATTCAACATTCTGATACATATTTGCAAACTGTCCAGCAGATGGGACCTGTTTACACTGAGCCAACAGTGCATTGCATTAGGGTATCTTTGGTGGAGTTTTCGGTTCGTGAACCCTCCTCTGCTTCCCAGTAGACACTCTCTGCTCAAGGGTACCCATCTCCCCACTTCCCTGAACGTCCTGTGTTTGTCTTCTTGGCTCCTGCTGGCCTCTCCTGTTTTGAATGTCCCACCCATCATATATGCAAATCCCGCTCTTTTCTAAGGCTCACCTCTATCACCTCTTTGACTACAGTGGATTTTACCTTGCTGTAAGCCTCTCTAAAGCAGGTACAGGGACCAACGTGTCCTAGTTTGCCCAGGACTTTACTGGTTTTAAAATGTGAAGTTCTGCATCTCCAGTCCTGGGCAAACTCAGCCAGCTGGTCATCATAAGAGAAGAGGTTGGCAAACTTTATGAGTCATATTTAGGCTTTGTGGGCCATATGGCCTCTGTCGCAACAACTGAATTCTGCATGTACAGTATGAAAGCAGCCATCGACAGTACACAACAAGTGAATGTAGCTGTGTTACAATAAAACTTTATTTACAAAAGCAGGCAATGGGCTGGTTTTGGTCCACGTGCTGTAGTTTCCTGACTCGTTCTCTAGAGCTTAACATTTGAGTACAATGGAACCCTATGCTGTGTCCATTGTTCCATGTGGATTAGTCTTGTCCCCACAGTTGGAATATACCGGTAAGTTAATTTCTTGATGTTATGCCCTTGTTACTTCACAGCTGTGTAAACTTGGGTGAGTTACTTAACCTCTCTGGTCTTCATTTCCTCATCTGTCAAATGGGACAATAATGGTACTGACCCTGTAGGCATCTGTGAAGGTTAAATGAGTTCATCTTTGCACAGCGAGTGGCACAGAGCGCTCAGTAAATGTCAGCTGCTGTCATCCTCCTCTTCTCCCCTTGTGTCTTCTTCAGTGGGTAGCTCGGTGCTCAGTAAGTTGAGTCACAGAGACAGATGGTGCTAAAGTGGGAAGGGACCTCGAAGAGTGTTTAATTCAACACTCTAATTAGAGCTGAGTGTACGGGAGCCACCCCTGCATTCAAGAGTGCTGGGTGCTGTGGATCCCACTGACAGGGCCTCCCTCAGATGCCACCCCTGTCGTTTCCATGGTGTCTTAGTCCATTTGTGTTACTATAAAGGAATACCTGAGGCTGAGCAATGTATATAGAGAAGAGGCTCATTTGGCTCACGCCCAGTACTGCACAGTTCTGCAGGCTGGACAGGAGGCAGGGCACAGCATCTGCTTCTGCTGAGGGCCTTGGGCCGCTTCCACTCGTGGAGGGTGAAGGGGGCTGGTGCAGAGATCACATGGCGAGAGAGGAAGCAAGAGAGAAGGAGGTGGGAGTGCCAGGCTCCTTTTATTAATAATAGCCAGCTCTAGCAAGAACTTGCTCACCCCTCCCACCCAGGGAGGGCATTAGTCTACTCAGGAGGCGTCCAGCCCTATGACCCAAATACTTGCCATTAGGCCCCACCTCCCACATTGGGGATCAGATTTCAACACGAGGCTTGGAGGGGACAAACATCCACGCAGCGGGCATTTGTAGCCTCCAACCTTGGGCCCAGGGTGGATAGGCCAACTCCCTTGGATTCGTGGCCGTAGGGATGGGGTCTTTACTGAGCCATTCGTTACAAAGGAAACAGCAGATCTCAAAAGGCATTTTCAGGAGCACGGCCCAGACGGCGTGGGGCTCCTGCCTGGGATTCTGCTTGCAGGATCCCGAGAGCCACTTAGACACTGGCGTCCGAAGCCCTTAGACCCGCCCAGCAAAGGGAAGCTCTTGATCCATGTGCCAGTGGTTAAGGTGTGCATGTCCACAGCACTGCCCCATCGGTGTCTGTCTTTACTGTGTCTTCTGATGTAGCCTCTGCAATTCCCTCTACTGAGCCCTCTCCATATAGGATAAAAATTGATGTGGAATAACCAAGGTGGTCCTATCAGACATCCTATCTGGAGTGACCTTGAACTCATCCATAGTCTTCGAAGTAAGGAGAAAGACGTGTCACCTTTAATGAAAAAGAAAGAAAGCTACTGCTGGAACTATTTACCTTCATCTCCTAAGCCGAGAGATGGGGGTGATTTGTTGGCTTTGATCTCCACTTGTTTAATTACCGGGAAATGAACTGTGCTTGAGCCAGTGGGACCGTGAAGTCTCACTCGCGCTGCGAATGTTGGCAGCAGGAGAGGGGCAGCCTGGCCTTTCATTTTCCCAGATCAAAGCCGAGCCAGCGCCACGACGGAGGAGGTGTCCCGATGAGACACGCCTGGAGAAGGACCAGCGGTGGGTCCTGGCCGAACTGGCATCTCCCAGGAGGTCCGCCCTCCCCCTCCTTCCCCAGGGCAGCGCAGGGCCCCGCGTGGCCTGCCTGGGCCAAGTGCCTGCCTGCACACTGCACACCAGCCTCCAACTCCAGGCAAGCCTGGCAGACCAGGGTACCTGGGCGTTAGTTCTGACACTGTCCTGCAGGTCCTTTCCTGAGCCTTGCCACCCCCCCCTCCACACAGCCCAGGCAGGTGGACACCATCCCAAGGCAAAGACCAGGAGGTCTTTGGAGGTCTGAGGACCAGTCTCCTGCTGGTGACAAGGGGTCTGGTTTGACCTTTCTGGCAGCCCCTGAGTGCCTGAAAAGAACCTGCAAACAACAGACCCAACTCAGCTCGCCCAAGCCAAGGGCGAGTGTCAGTGGGAATCCTAGAACAGGAATTCCAGCACCATTGGTCTCACCCAGCCCTTGGAGCTATGAGGGAGGGGGGGAGGGAGAGTGGGAGGGGGAGGAGAGAGAGAGAGAGAGAGAGAGAGACGGCTGACCTAGTCCCGTTTCTTGAGCCAGGCTATTGAAGTCACAGGTTTCTGGTTAGCCCATGGGTGTTCCAGGGACCCACCCTCGATCCAGTTAGCTGTGGGGGCGGGGCCTCCTCCCTCTGCCCCTCAGCAGCAGGTGTGGGCAGTGAAGTTCCCCTCAATCTGGGATCAGCATCGTGAGTGGTGCAAGGCACTAGAGGCTGATTGCTTGGGTTGGACACTTGGCTGGGTTTTGTTTTTTGAGATGCAATTCAAATAGTATAACATCCACCCTTTTACAGTGCACGATTCAGTAGTGCTTAGCGTACTCACCAGGTTGTGCACCCACTACTTCTATCTAATTCCAGAACATTTTCATCACCCCCAAAAGAAACTCCATTAGCAGTCACTTCCCTTTCTGCCTCCCCCAGCCCCTGGCAACCACTGGACTATTTTCTGTCTCTGTGGATTTGCCTATTCCTGGACATTTTATATCAACAGAATCTACAACGTGTGGCCTTTTGTGTTTGTCTTCTTTCACGTAGCATGTTTTCAAGGTTCATCCACATGAACCTGAATCAATACTTTATTTTTTATTGCATAATATTCCATTTTATGGATATACCACATTTATTTCATCCATTCATCAGGGTGATGGACATTGTGTTGTTTCCAGTTTTGGGCTGTGATGAGGAATGCTGCTATGAATATTTGCATACAAGTTTTTGTGTGGACATGTTTCAATACTCTTGCATATATCCCTAGATATGGAGTTAGTCATATGGCAATTTTAAGTATAACTTTTTGAGGACTTGCCAAACTGTTTTGCAAAGTGGCTTCATCATTTTATGGTCCCTTCAGCACAAGGGTTTCAATTTTTCCATATTAACCGTCTTGCAGATTATAGCCATCCTAGTGGGTGTGCAGTGGTATCTCATTGTGGTTTTCATTTGCACTTCTGAAAAATGACTAATGATTTGAGTATCTTTTCATGTGTGTATTGGCTGTTTGATATCTTCTTTGGAGAAACATCTATTCAAATCCTTGCCCATTTTAAAAAAATTGGGTTGTGTGTTATTGTTGATTTACTGGTTGTTTGACCTTGGATTAGTCGATCAGTCTCTCTGGGACTAAATTTCTCATCGTCACAGCGGGGACACCTACCTAACAAGGTTGTTGGGAGGCAATACATGAGGTAGTGCATGTCAGTGCCCAACACAGCAGCTGAGTCATGGAAGAAATTAAAATAACTTATTATTATTGTGCCACTGTCAAGACTAGCTTATTTTCTTGATAGCATCATCTCTCCTCCGCCAAGAAACCTTTTGTTGGGGGGACTCAGGGAGTATTTTGATACACAGCCTAGGGTAGGGATGGACCCACATCCCACCAGGGATGAATATCAGTTATAGGAGATGATTGGTGCCCTTTTTGCTCAATAGGATTTCAGGGAAAGGCCAGAGCTGGGAACAATAGAAGAACTTGGGAAGGGACAAAAGAAGACAAGCTGGCTCATGCCCGGGAGGACATTTGCAGGGAAGAGGGAATCTTTAAAGGTGGTTTTTATGACGCTTCCCCTTGCGGTGTGTGATATGAAGTGTCTTCCCTGTCTTCCCACCGAGGTGTTAGTAAGATCTCCATCTCACTAAGCATTGCAGGAGTGGGTGTTTTTTGAGCAGATGTGTGAAGTGCTTCTGGCTGGAGGGGTGGGCAGTGGGTCGGCTGCACCCGAGTTGCTGGGATGAGTGGAAGATGCAGACCGTGGCAGGCAGAGACCAGCACCTTTTTCCTGGCTGCTCTCGGGCTGTTTGGGGTGGGAAAGTGGGCGTGTGGGTATAGAGTGGGTGTAACTGGGGCAGAGACCTCCTCGCCCCGCTGCCTGTGGGCTCAGGATCTGGCCCCCCCGGATAATGAGTGTGAAGGTTGCACTTCTGCCCCAGGGCTCCACCTGAGCCTGGTCTGCAGCCAGCGCAGCTCCTTGGAAAGTGCTCTGACAACACCGTCCTCTGGGGCCACAGCAGGGGTCTTAGTAGGGAGGAGGCTCTTTTGATAGTGCCTGGAAGATTCCTGTGGGCCACCACAGATGCTCCCCAAGATGCAAACTTCCCCCATTCATATGCTGAAACCCTAACCCTCCAGGGGATGGCACTGAGAGCTGGGGCCTTTGGGAAGTGATTAGGTCCCAGGGCAGAGCCCTCATGAATGGGCTTAGTGCCTCTATAAAAGCAACCCCAGAGAGCTCTCTGGTCCTCCGGAGAGAAGTCTGCAGTCTGCAACCCAGAAGAGGGCCCTTGGCAGAGCCAGCCATGCTGGCGTCCTGATTTTGGACCTCCAGGCCCCAGAAATGGGAGAAATAAATTCTGCTGTTTGTAAGCCACGCAGCCTATGGCAATTTGTTACAGCGGCCTTTTGAACTGACCAAGACACCGTCCCCTTACCGAGGAAGTACTGCCTTGCCGGGGCCTGCCTGTTTCGTGCCCCCATTGTGGCGATTCCATCTCAACTCTCGATACCCATCCTGGGCACCCGTGGTGGCTGGCATGCGTGCAGGCACCACCTGAAGAACACTTAAAGATCAAGCTCTCCTTTTCCACACTGGGGAAGACAATTTGGTCACGACAAGCACAATGAAGCACCCACCACATAACACACACTGAGCCAGGTGTCATGGAAGGGACAGAGATGAACTGAACAAGACTTGCTGCTTTCCAAAAGAAGCTTCCATCCAGGGGGAGGGATAGAATGAGACCGACATGCAGACAACACCCGGGTTCATGGTGGAATGGAATAAACCCCATATACAGCTAGAAGGAGCCTGCTGTGGGTACAGAGAGCAGTTTGTTTTGACTGGAGCCCCAAGAACAGTTTGGGGCAGGGGAGGGTGCTCCTGGCTGAGGGTCTGGCAGAAGCAAAGGCACAAGGGGGAGACTGTGTGGGGTGCACAGGGCAGGGCACGTGGACCGGGCTCTGGGTACCAGGTCAGGTGGTCTGGACTTTACTCTGTAGGCAAAGAGGAGCCCAAGGAGGGCTGTGGCATGGACCCCCTCATTTTAGGAAGAAAGAGAGCTAGGAGAGAGGAGAGGCTGGGAAGAACAGAGTGGAGGTTATTGGGATGGCCCAGGGCAGGGCCAGGAGAGCAGGGAGGGGAGGGGAGGGGCGGAGAGGGTAGAGGAGAGGGCTGGGGAGACTGAGTCCCTCAGGGGCAGGGGACCCTTCTTCTCCGGAGTTGGTGTTTCCTGCAGAAGGTCTCAGGCACACAGAAGGGGCCGGCTGATCATCCACCCCTCTCCCTAAGTCACCTTTCTGCAAGAGATCCCTCCTCCTCCTTGAATCCGCAGGAAGAGAGGGCATCCGGGTAGTGTAAAAACCTCTGAATCAGATGGTCATGATAGCAGGGAAAGGACAACAACAGTGGATTAATGCGATGACCATCACCCGGCCTGGGCACGCACTGCTGTGAGGCTCCGGCAGCGTCAAGACACAGCGAGCATTTGCCTTACAGGACAGAGACTCGGTGGCTTCACACGTCCTGAGTTGGAACCAATGGGAAGGGCAGGGAAAGATGGTCTCATTTTTCTTTTTTGCTTTGAGCCAGAGAACAGCCTGTCCTGGAGGCCTGAGGGTTTGTTAAGGGCCCTGGTTCTCGCAGGCCCCCACACAAAGGTCTGGGCTTGGGGAGGGCCCAGAACCTGTAATTTTAACAAGCAATTCCGATGCCCTCCAAAGTTTGAGCACTACTGGCCTGAGAAATGTTTGCTCAGAAAAAAGAAGGGGCCCTGTTCTGTGGACCCCTGGGCTTTACTCAGGGCTCAAGCATCCAAATACACCAGGGTTTAAATGACCTTGAGTAGAGGAAGCCATTGGGTTCTCTCTTCCTATAGGAGACTGCCAAGTTGAATGCCTAGAAAATGTCCTTCTAAGTTTGTGCCAGAAACTTTTACCTTTTTGTAAGTAATAAGGCACCTGACTTTCTGTAGACCTTGCCAGCCTGTGCCTCTACAAGAATCATGTTACAAGTAATAATCCCAATTCTGGCTCTACCCCAGCTGTACACACAGGATCTCTAGCTCCCTTGCAAAACCACCCAAGCAATTTAGGAGGTTCCCCTCAAAATATCTTAAACATGCTAAAGATCAAGCCCTCTGCCACCAGGTGGCGCCACGGGCTACCCCATGTTCTGGTGCGTGGCTGCCATCTTTGGTGAGGCATCCACTGGGTACCACGTCACCCCTCCCTGGAGCCCATGCCCCGAGGGCTTCCAGGAGTCAATACATTCAGGGTTCAACTGCAGAATGGGGAAGAGGAGTCCCAAAGCCTCGTGCTGAAGGCTTGATGGAGTTTTCACAAAAAAGTGCATGTGCCATTTCTCCCAATAGCTAATGGTTTTGGGAACTGTCTGCCAGTCATTGTTCTAAGTGCTCTACATGTCTGATCATGTATGATGCCTTGTTCTCTCTCCCCTCCCCTTTCGTAATGGAAAATTGAACATATACAAAAGTAGATAGAATAATATAATGAATTCCATGTTTCTATCATCCAGCTTTCACAATGATTGATGCATAGCCAATCTCTTTTTCTCCCATACTATTTATTTTTTGAGTAATATTTATATCTCATACTTTCAAAATTTTTAATTTTTATTTATTTTTAATTGACAAATAATAGTTGTATATTTATGGGGTACAATGTGATGTTTTGATATCTGGTTACAACGTGGAATGATGAAATCAGTCTAATTAACAAATCTATCACCTCACATACTTATCATTTTTTGTGGTCAAAATATTTAAAAATCTATTCTTTTAGCAATTTTGAAATATACAGTGTGTTATTATGTAGCACAGTCACCATTCTGTGCAATAGATCACTAAGGCTTATTCCTCCTAACTGAAACTTTGTATCCTTTGATCAACATCTCCCCTTTCCCCACCTACCCACTTCCTTATCCACTCCCCTCCCCTCCTCCTGCCTCCGGTAACCACCATGCTCCTCTCTACTTCCATGAATTCAACTTCTGTAGATTCCACACACAAGGAGATCATGTGATATATTTGTCTTTCTAAGCCTGGCTTTATTTCACTCAGCCTAATGTCCTCCAGTTTCACCCATATTGTTGCAAAGGACAGCATTTCCCTCCTTTTAAAGGCTGAATAGTATTTCATTGTGTATATAGACCACATTTTCTTTATCTGTTAACCTGACGGTGGACACCTTGGTCGCTTCCATATCCTGGCCATCGTGAGCAGTGCTGGAATGAACACGGGCCTGCAGGTATCTCTTCAAGCACACTGCTTTCAATTCCTTTGGATGTATCCCAGAGGCAGGATTACTGGATCATATGGTAATTCTATTTTTAGTTTTCTAAGGAACCTCCACACTGTTCTCCATAACGGCTGTATTAATTTACATTCCAACAGCATAGAAGTGTTCCCTTTTTCCCACACTCTCGCGGAAACTTACTTTTCATCTTTTTGATAGTAACCATTCTAACAGGTGTGAAGTGGTATCTCATTGCAGTTTTAATTTGCATTTCCTTGGTGCTCAGTGATGATGAGCAATTTTTCGTATACCTGTTGGCCATTTGTATGTCCTCCTTGGAGGAGTGTCTATTTAGGTCCTTTGCCCATTTTTTGACTGGGTTCTCCCATATTTTATTTTGAAACAAATCCTTAAGATCCTATTTTATGGCCGGGCGCGGTGGCTCAAGCCTGTAATCCTAGCTCTCTGGGAGGCCGAGGTGGGCGGATCGTTTGAGCTCAGGAGTTTGAGACCAGCCTGAGCAAGAGCGAGACCCCATCTCTACTATAAATAGAAAGAAATTAATTGGCCAACTAATATATATAGAAAAAATTAGCCGGGCATGGTGGCGCATGCCTGTAGTCCCAGCTACTCGGGAGGCTGAGGCAGCAGGATTGCTTGAGCCCAGGAGTCTGAGGTTGCTGTGAGCTAGGCTAACGCCACGGCACTCACTCTAGCCTGGGCAACAGAGTGAGACTGTGCCTCAAAAAAAAAAAAAAAAAAAGATCCTATTTTATTTGTAAATATTTTAGTATGCATCTGATACAACGGTGCGTCAGATAAGGACTCTATTTGTAAAAAACATATTCATAACAGCATTATCACCCCAAAAGTGATTAATAATGTCTTAATATCATCAGATTTCTAGCTGTTTCACAGATGTCATACTTTTTCCACAGTTTGTTTATTTGAATCAGGATCCACGAAAAATCCAAACATTGTGATTGATTGATTTGTCTCTTAAAACGTTTTTATCTCTCTCTCTCTCTAGGTTCCCTCCTCTGTCCTCCTTTTCCCTCTTGTAATTTAATTGTGGGGGAAACCAGGTTGTTTGTCTTGTGGGGCTTCCTGCTTTGCTGTTGCCTCCCTTCATGTCCTCTAAGTTGCTCCTCAGTCTGTTGTATTTCCTGGAAGTTGGTACTTGAATCTAGAAGCTTCATCAGATTCAGATTCATTTGTTTTGATCAATGCTATTTCATCGGTGGTAGCATATTCTTCTGCCAGGAGGCGCATAATGTCTGGTTCTCTCTCTGTTTGTCTCTCTCTCTGTGACATTAGCAGCCATTGAGGAGCAATGCTTCTCAATTAATGAATCAGTCATTAATTCATTAGGGATTGCAAAATGGTGACATTCTGATCCTATCACTCCTTCTTTATTCATTAGCTGGAATACTCCTATAAAGAGAAACTTCCTCTCCACCCCATCAACTGTTGTTTCCCCGAGGCACAGTCCTTATTGGAAAGACAGGTTAAATGTTTGATTCTTTTGCTACAATTTTATCAGTTTTCAAAATAATTAATGGGTTTTCTCGCATTCCCCAATGGTAACCAATTAGTTTGTTTCAGTATGGACCTATGGATTTAAATATATTTGCATTCATGGCTCAGATTTTCCCAACTTTGGCCAGTGGCAGCTTCTTCAGGTTGGCCTCTGAGTCCTTTTGTCACGACTCTAAGAGTCTTTGATAGTGTCCTTGCTAGTCTCATCTTATATATTTCCTGTATCAGCCCTAGAACCAATCATTTCCTGGTTCCTCTTGGTAGGAAATGGTATTTTTTTTTTTTTTTTGAGACAGAGTCTCACTTTATTACCCAGGCTAGAGTGAGTGCCGTGGCATCAGCCTAGCTCATAGCAACCTCAAACTCCTGGGCTCAAGCAATCCTGCTGCCTCAGCCTCCCAAGTAGCTGGGACTACAGGCATGTGCCACCATGCCCGGCTAATTTTTTCTATATATATTAGTTGGCCAATTAATTTCTTTCTATTTATAGTAGAGATGGGGTCTCGCTCTTGCTCAGGCTGGTCTCGAACTCCTGAGCTCAAATGATCCGCCC